>JAODAL010006885.1:0-129748 GCA_025379985.1 Phyllomedusa bahiana | reverse complement strand
CAGGGAATAAACACTTTTGAATTGGGTGAACCATGAAAAAGGGGACAGGGATACTGACACGGGGGGGGAAAACCCAATGAGCCAGGGGGAAAAGGGGTTACTGACACTGTGGGGGGGAACCAGGGACCCAAGGGGACAGGGATACTGAAAACTCTGGGGGCAAACCCCAAGAGCCGGGCGGACAGGGATATTTACAATTTTTGGGCCCAAAACCTTTAAAGCCAGCGGACAGGGATACTTGATACTCTGGGAAAACCCAAAGAGCCCGGGCGGGGGATTCGGGACACTTTTTGGTTTGAAACATGAGCCAGCGGGCAAGGATACTGACACTCCCAAGCAAACCAGGCCGCGGGAAAAAGGATACTAAACCCCTCCGGGTGAACCATGACCCAACGGACAGGAATGCTGCCCACTTTGGGCGAACCAAACGCCAGGGGACGGGATACGACACTCTGGGTCAAAACCCATGAGGCCGGGGGGGACGGGGAATACGACATTTCTGGGGCAAACCCTTTTTTGAGCCACCCGGGCCAGGGATTACTGACACCGGGGGTAAAACCAGGGACCCCAAGGGGAAACAGGGATTTCTGACACTGGTGGGGCGGGAACCATGAGCCAGGGGACGGAATAACTGACACTTGGGCAACCAATGAGCCGGGGGACAGGGTTTACTTACACTCGGGGTGAACCAGGGACCACGGACAGGATACTGAAAACCCAGGGCAAACCCCTAAAGCCATTTTGGACAGGGGTTACCGATATTCTGATAAAACCAAAGAGCCAGCGGACGGGGATTTTTGACAATTGGGGGTTTAACCATGAAAAAGCGGAACGGGGAAAAACTGAAACTCGGGGAAAAACCCCTTTGAGCCACGGAACAGGGAAAAATGGACCCCAAGGGTTTTAACCCCTGGGGCCAGCGGGACAGGGTACTGACCGGGGGGGCGGAACCAAAGCCAGGGGAAACAGGAATATTTGAAACTCTGGGTAAACCATGAGCCGGGCAGGATGGGGGGTTTACTGAAACTTTGGGCGAAACTTTTACCAAAAGGGGGGATGGGGGATGCGGGACAACTTTTGGGGCGTACTATGAGCGCGGCCCGGGCCCAGACACTCAGGAAAAAAAACCCCCCCCCAAAAATGACCAGAGGGACAGGGGTTTTACGGGGACAACCGGGCAAAAAAGGGGGCCAGGGGGGAAGGGATATGACACTCTGGGCGTTCCTTGACCAGCGGACAGGGATAATGACACTCGGGGTTTTCTAAACCCATGACCCACCGGGGGACAGGGAAACGGGGAGGGCTTTCCGGGGGGAAACCATGACCCAGGGGATAAGGTTTAAACCCACTCCGGCCAAAACCATGGGGCAGGCGGAAAAAGGGATATTTGACATTTCTGTCGGAACCCCTTTAGCCATGGGAAAAGGGGATAACCTGATGCTCCGGGGTTAAAACCATAGGTGGACAGGGAAAACTGACATTTTCGGGGGGAAACCATGACCCAGCGGACGGGAAAATAAACACCTGGGCGACCCATGGGCCAGCGGGGGGGGAAAAATTTACACTCGGGGTTGGAACCATGAGCCCCCGAGGAACAGGGGATACGAACTCTGGGCGTTTCCTTTGAGCCAAAGGGGGACAGGGAAAATGACACTTTTGGGTTTAAACCCTGAGCCCAGCGAGACGGGATACTGACGCCCCGGGTGAAACCATGACCCAGGGGGGGAAAAAAGGAAACAACATTTCCGGGGGGCGAACCTTTGAGCCAGGGGGAAAAAAGGGTTTACTGAATCGTTGAACCCGGGAGCCAGCGGGACGGGGATATTTTGTTTCCCCGGGGTTTAACCTTGAGCCAGGGGGACGGGGGAAACCGGGACACTGGGGGGGGGGAAACCAGGGAGCCAGGGGAAAGGGATACGGGAAAATCTGGGAAAACCATGACCAAAGGCGGGACAGGGAAAACTGCCCTTTTCCGGGTAAACCTTTGAGCCCGGAGAGGGGAATGCTGACACTCGGGGGTAAACCCCAGGGGCCAGCGGACAGGGATACTGACACTCTGGCGTACCAGGAGATCAGTGACAGCATTCTGACACTCTGTGCTAACAATACCACGGACAGGGTTACGACACTCTGGCTGGCGGAACCATGAGTCCAGCGGACAGGATACTGACACTCTGGGCGAACCATGAGCCAGCGTACAGGATACTGACACTCTGGGCGTACCATAGCCAGGGGACAGGGATACTGACACTATGGCGTACACCCTGAGCCAGCGGACAGCGATACTGACAACTCTGTGCAGTACCCATGAAGCCATGGGACAGGGAATACTGACACTCTGGCGTACCATGGATCCACGGACGAGTGATACTGACACTCTGGCGTACCATGAGCCACGGAACAGGTAATACGACACTCTGGCATACCAATGAGCCAGCGGACAAGGAATACTGACACTCTGGGCGGAACCATGAGCCAGCGGACAGGGATACTGACACCCGGGCGAACCATGGAGGCCAACGACAGGGATACTGGACACCTGGTGCGACCATAGCCAGTTCCAGGGCAATGGTTGCAGACGCTCTGAGGCGAACCATGAGACCAGCAGGCAAATCGTGTGGCGAGACGCTCTGGGCGTAATCCATGAGCGCCAGCAGGCAACGGTGCAGACGCTCTGGGCGGAACCATGAGACCAGCGGACAGTGATACTGAACACTTCTGGGCGTACCATAGCCAGGGCTGAGGATACTGACACTCAGGCGTACAATGAGCCAGCGACAGGGATACTGACACTCGGCATACCATGAGGACCTGTGACAGGGATACTTGACCCTGGGCGTACCATGAGCGCAGCGTACAGGGATACTGACACTTCTGGCGTAACCATGAAGCCAGCGGACAGATACTGACAACTCTGGCAAGAGCCATGAGCCAGCGGACAGGGATACTGACACTCTGGGCGGAACCAATGAGCCAGCGGACAGGGATACTGACACCCTGGGCGAACCATGAGCCAATGGACAGGGATACTGACACTCTGTGCGAACCATGAGCCAGCAGGCAATGGGTGCAGATGCTCTGGGCGAACCATGAGCCAGCAGGCAACGGGTGCAGACGCTCTGGGCGAACCATGAAGCCCAGCAGGCAACGTGCAGAAGCGACGGGGCGAACCATGACCAGCAGGCAACGTGCAGAGCCTCTGGGCGAACATAGCCAGCAGGCAAACGGTGCAGACTCCTGGGCGAACCATGAAGCTGCGGACAGACAGACAATCTAGACGAGGGCAGGCCTCACCCCGGCGGAATCCATGGTCATTTCTTACTGTAATGCAGCGCTGACAAACGTATGCCAAGGCGCCGACCCTGACATCCATGTGTGGATCCCTCTGTGATCAACGCAGGCGGGTGGTAGCTGGAGACCACGCCAGGGAGACGAGTCTAAGGCGCCGGGTCTCACCAAAAGCCCGCCCAAGAGCGGATGACTTGGCTGCGGACCCCCCAGGTCCTACCCTCCTGACCGTGGCTACCCTGCGGTGACAGCTGAGGTGGCAGGACAGGAATACCAGTAGTGGTATAACGGGAACAAAGAACATGTACAGCAATACAGTGAGGGATAAAGTACACATACACACAGGACACGGCAGAACTGGATGGGCAACACACAGTGCACAGACCAGGCGAACACAGCAAGATACACAGGAAAGGAGAGCACATACAGGACAGAACACGCAGGATAGAGCAAACAACTGGAAGACAACAGACAACAGATGGCCAGGTGAGCCGCAGATGGAATCAGGCAACTGAACCAAGCAACTCAGGGGTAAAGTCTCCAACACAACCTAGATGCTGGCAGAGTCTCAGATGGAAAGCGCTGACACAGCAAAACTGCAACAGATTGCAATGAACTGACACAGAGTAGAGACCACGAACTTCCTTCTTAGTTAGCTAGAGGTCAGGTGTGAAGAGGAAGGTGCACATAGACAGGAAACTAATAGAATTCACAGAACTGCGCGCAACACACCCCAGAGGCACAGTGCATCACAGACAGACCCAGAAGCAAACAAGACTGGACAGGACAGCAAGTACAAAGCAGAACACAGGCTGCCGGACCCCCTGCACAGGGTATGCCCCAGCAGAGACATGCAGGCATGGACAGGCGCAAACGGTCCCAAGGCAGGACCCGCGGCATGAACTGTGCCAAAATGTCTGTTAGAAACAACATTTTTTTTAATAATAGGACCTGTAGATAATTGCTGCATTTCAAACAGCATGACCCCAAAAAATATAAAAATGACTTCTCAACCACTGTTAAAAATTGTAAGGGAGAAATGGCCACTTAGGAATCCACATTTCATGTCCAAAGGACCATGAATTACAGCTGTATCTCACTGCACCATGACCCACCAAAAATTATAAAAGTGACTCTCCATCCACTGTTAAAATTGTAGGAGAAATGCCACTTAAAATCCAGAAAAAAATAAAAAAAAATAAAATATATTGGGGGGGGTGGGGGTGGGGTAAAAAAATTTGGTGGGTTATATTAACATTTCTGTTCCAAAGAACCATGATTATAGGCCGGTAAATCTCACACACCATGACCCCAAAATTATTAAAAATGTACTTCTCACCACTGTTAAAAAATTGTAGAGGAGAAATGCACTTAGAAGCCACTTTTCCTGTCCAAAGGACCAGTTGATTATAGCCTTATCTCACAGCAACAGACCCCAAAACCACTGACAATGCAAAAAAAATTCCTAAAGAGCAGTGATAAATAATACGTTTTGACATGAAACTTAGGGTCTTTTAAAAGTCTTCCTCACTAGTGTTGAGCGATTATTATCGACAAAGTTGAAATCGGCACGGTATTACGTTATGCAGATTTTTAGATCAACCGAAAATTTAGGTTAAGAATCTGTGCATTATCTATTAAATCGCGCCAGTTTTTTGTGCTTCCTGTCCAGTTTGGTTTTGGCGCCAGCAAATCAGCTTACAGAATAAGTAGGGTGAAGTGTGTGCGAACGTCATACTGGGAGTGTATGGTTTCGATTTGGGCGTAAAATACTTGAACCCGTTTTTACATAGAACACCCTTTCCGGTTCATGATCAGTGTCTGTCACGTCTCATAGCTGTAGGACGTGCGCTCTGCCTCTGTACCAAAACAGCTCACAAACCGCTCAGCGAATTATTTACGTTTTTCCACAGAGACAGCTCTACTTTTAGCTGTGATCCTTGAAGTTGAGTTAAGATTCAGAATTGTGCAGAGTGTTAGGTAGTTATGCAGAGAATTTTAAAGACAATCTACCGCTGTACATGTCACAGGGAGAAGCGGGGGGCCCCCCGAGGGCGAACCAGACACTCTATAATGGATACTGGATTTTGTACAGCCAAAACTGTGTTTAGACTTTGCATTGTCCCTTATATTAGGATAACAGATCTTTTCTAGTAACTGCAAGTCTATTTGTTAGTTGCAAAACTCACCTTTATTCTCATTCTACATTTCAATAGGTGTTTCTTTTTCAATTTTGCCCAGTCCAACTTGTTTGCGATATATCATCTTGCTCTTTTAAATTTGAATACAGCAACTTTGTAGGGACCACACGTTGATAGGTGGCCAAAAATACCTTTTTAATATCTGTATATATTTCAGACAGGTGGTTTTTTTCGACTTTTGGTCAGTCAAGCTTTGTTGATAAGAGCTACTTGCAGTTAAATTTGAATCAGCTACTTTGTAGTCACCGAACAGGTTGAAAGGTGCCAATAAATTACCTTTTATTTCATTATTCATTCAATACGGTTTTTTTCACTTTGGCGCAGACAGCTGTGTTGATAGAGCCAACTTCAGTTAAATTTGAATCCAGACTTTGAAGCACCACAGGTGTACTGATAGTGCCAAAAATAGCCTTTTAATACCTTATACATTTCAGGAACACAGTGTTTTTTTCACTTTTGGTCATCAGCTTTGTTGATAGATCTAAGCTTTGCGTTAAAATTGAATATAGCAATTTTGGTAGTCAACCACAGTTTACTGAAGGTGCACACAAATACCTTTTAATATCCGTAATACCATATGTCAGACCAAGTGGTTTTGCACTTTTGGTCAGTCAAGCTTTGTTGAAAGATCTACTTGCAGATTAAATTGTGAATCCACAAACGATGTATCCCACAGGGTGTACTGATGAGTGCCAAAAAAGTACCTTTGAATTTCCTTATACATTTCCAGAACAGTGGTGTTTTTTCACTTTTGGTCAACAAGCTTTGTATGATTTAAGATCTACTTTGCATTTAATTTGAATATACAATTTTGTATCACCACAGGTGGTACTGATGAGGTGCAAAAAATACATTTTAATATCCGATACATTTCAACAGGTTTTTTTCACTTTTGGTCTGTCAAAGCTTGTTGATTACATCTTACTTGCAGTTTAAAATTTGAATCCAGCTAACATTGTAGTCACCACATGTGTACTGATAGGTGCCCACAAAAATACCTTTGAATATCCGTATACAATTCAACAGGTGTTTTTTTTTTCATCTTTTGTCAGTCAAGCTTTGTTGATAGATCTACTTTGCAGTTAAATTTTGAATCCAGCAACTTTGTAGTCACCTTGCAGGTTTGATAGGGTCGCCAAAAGAATACCGTTTATTATCAGATAAACATTTCAGATACTGTTTTTTTTCACTTTGGCGCAGCAGCGTTGATAGACCACCTTTCAGTTAAATTTGAATCCACAACTTGTAGTCACCACAAGCGTATACTGATAGGTGCCAAATAAAACCTTTTAATAGCCGCATACATTTCAGACAGGTGTTTTTGTCACTTTTGTCAGTCAAGCTTTGTTGATAGATCTACTACTTTGCAGTTAAAATTTGAATCCAGCATCTTGGTAGTCACCACAGATGATAGTGCCAAAAAAATCACCTTTTATTATTATCAAGTATACATTTCAGATACGTGTTTTTTTTTCACTTTGTGGCGCAGGCATCTGTGTTGATTGAGCCACCTTGTAGTGACAATTGAATCCAGCAATTTATGTTTTGATTGAGAATAGCTTGAATTTGCCGTCTTTAATAGAAGACTTTCCTAATCTATTCCATACCTTCCTCAAATTTTTAGATTTCTTTCTGAACAGGGAGCGTAATTCAGTGGTACTGCGAGCAAAGAGGGGATAGTCATGGAGGTAGAGGTACGAGAGAAGGTGCTCCTTCATGCTGGCGACAACAGGCCAATGCCAGTGGATCGTAAGTTGCAGGACTGTCAGGCCTGTCATCAGTCTGGGTCCCAGGCCCGTGAATCTCCAGTTAACGAACAGCCTGTCGCCAATCTGTTTCTTCAGTGGTTATGCAAACACCTGCATCCAGCATTCTTACCTCCATCCTTCCTCCCATTCACCGACAAAAAGTCATCATAACAATCATCAGCATCCGTCCAACATGATAGCACCCAAAATGTCAACCTCGTGTACCCCACCACTGTGGATAATCCATTTTCTGAAGGAACCTCTTTGATGACAAAATGCGGTTGGGTCAGAAGGCCATTTAAATAGATGCAAGAGGCCAAAGAGAGATGATTTTCTCTGTCTCGGACACCCAGTTACTGATGCCATCAGAAAGAGGAGGAAAAGGAAGCCGGTCAATGCCAAAAATCCCGGGCGGTTCGCAACTCGCCTTGCAGTCCCCATCATGGCTTGTATTCCGCAGCTCCTGGATGTGCAGATGTCAGGATGACGAAGTCATCTGTGTTGATGATCGATGATGACGAGCATTGCGGATCGCAAACATGGTCTTTTCAACAGAATTTGCTTATGCGAGCGCTTCATCTCTGGACGAGGAGGAAACGATGGGATAGTTTCATAAGAGGAGAGGGCGGTCCGCACAAGTCCGCTGATATGGATCCGCCAGCCACGGTCAGCGGAAACCCAGCTCCTCTTTATATCGCCGACAAAAAGGTCAGACCCTCTGCAACCTGGGCCTTCTTCGCGCAAGCCTCTATTCACGCCAGCGATGTCATCATGCCGCCATTGCCGTAAACGCATAAGAGAGCAAGAACCTAGGTTGTTTAACCACCACCAACATGTCTAGTCACATGCAGCGAATCTAGTTGAAATGGAGGCAACACTTGGCCAAAAAAGGCCAGAAACCGACCCCGGCCTTCCAACCACTGTCACACCCTCGTGCCTCCCCTCCTCCTCCTCCGCCACCCACCAAGCGTTCCTCACTGCCCATGTCTCTCAGTAGTCATGATCAGAACAGCCACACGCTTCAGCATCCACCGTCGCCCCGAGTACCAACCAGCACCAACAGAGACCCATCCTAACCCCTTCTCCTTCCCCAGTTAACAACCTGCCACGCCGTACCAGCGCCAGCAATCTAGCACCAGCCTTCTGTCTTCCATGTTGGAGCACAGAACCACACTTTAAAACCCTAACCATCCCAAAGCCAAAAAGCATGAATGTCGGCATTGCCATATTTTGGGCCTTGGGAAATGTTCCTTTCCGTCTGTGGACTCAGAATGGGTTCCCAACGTCATGGCCCTTTGCCTGCCCCACTCGATACAAGATGCCGAGCAAGCAGTTTCCCTTTGGCCAGAAACGCCGTCCCTGCCCTGAGCCAGCCACGTGTCATCTTTAAATTTCAAGCGCGTTGTCGTGCATCTGTGGCCGAAAAGTCCATCGGACCCGCCACAAATGGACTAGTGAGCACGGCCAAGCGCTAATATCTCAGGTGCACAAAAAGAGCTCACTGGTGTGCTGGGTGGAAATGTCTCCTGGGTGACGTGACGGTGCTCGTCAGCTCGCGACAAAACGCTCTTCAAAACCGCAGGATGGTGCAGGGCTCATATCCCCCCCCAAGGTCTCTGGTGGCATCAACGTGCCCAGAAAAACCAGGCCCGTGTTGATATTAATCTGTCTTTGAGACCATACCACACACAGGTCAGTGCTGTGGAAGTGCTCTCCGCAACGAACCACGCTGCTGGGTGCCAAGAACCTTGTGCAAGGCAAGTGAGTGCGATAACGGGCGAAATCTGCTGGTCGCCCTTAAGATCGTTTAATGTAGGCTGGAGCATCATCCCTTGCCTGGCACAACTGTCATGACCTGTCGTCCAGAAATTTCTAAAGACTTACCCAAGTCTGACTGCCTGGCTGAGTAAGGCTCGAGTCTAAGTTCGCACTTCCGCCGTTCGCACCCTGCTTTCGTCCCTCCCGCCTGGCTGCGTTGCAGCGTCAGCTCACCTACCCCCATCAACCGTCCTCATGTTGCGGTGCAACACGCTTGAATTCCACCCTCCACATGCCTCCAGCATTTGGCAGCAGGGCAGCGCAAGCGATTATAAGCAGGACGAATGACACATGCCCTGACAAGCAGAGGCAGGTGCGGACCTCGGGTGTTTAGCCCCCGAGAGTGAGGTCAGGTGAAAAGAGCTCTGTCACCATCCTTGCCAGTTTTGAAGAAGCCAACCAAAATGGTCAGTGCGGAGATGCCTTCCTTTGTCAGCATGGAGCATTGTGGTGACATATTCTGGAACGATCGTTGACACTCAGAAGACAACAGGTCCCCCAGCTAACGGATAGGAGACGGACTCAGATCGGACACAGACCTTTCTCTCCGTCGAATCCACAAGGCCCACAGGTTCTCAAAGTTCATCGTCTTCATTAGCAGTGTTCGGGTCCGAGGCTATGCAAGGCGGTGCATCAGCTTCTCAGGTGCCTCATCTACATCAGGGCTGTGTTGAGCTGTGCCGAGAAGCGGAGGAAGGGACGGAAGGAGGAGGAGGAGTAATATCCTAGACCACCGACGTTTTAATTATAACCGACGTCCCTCCTTGAAAGAAGGTTGCGCGAATTTGATGCGGAGGAGGAATAGGAGGAAGATCAGTTTGCCTATGCCCCTCGACCCCAAGGCTTGGGAAATCAAAGGCTCCATTTCTCACAGAGTGCTTGATGTTCCATTTCCTCCAAACATGATCCTCGCATTAAGCCTTCAAAATGAACAACAGTTACTGGGTGGCCCGACCTACTGATCCCCGTACAAAACTAAACTCACACTTCCTTCCTCCCACAGCCAAATAGAGAGTAATAATGGAAGGAAATGTAGACCCTTCTGATGTGAATCAACTGAGACACTGTTGCGACTGCTATCCAAACGTGTTCTCAAATGTCACGTGAAGACAGACATCCATCGACTGACAGCAGTAGAGTGCCAAGTAGCCGTCAGCGTGCAGCAGCGCGCAGCGCAGCAGCAAGGTGGCGAAGCCTAATGGTGACCTCATGGCAATCTCTTATTTACCACCTCCACACCACGATGCAATGCAGGCACCAGCATCCAACCCACATAACCATCTTATGGTATCATGTTGCGACCATTTACTATCTGCGGCCAACACCTACCGATAGTTTTTGTATTGTTATCCGGACCCAATAAACTTCTGGGTATACCAAAAATGGACGAATGGCCAAGCTCGCTCGCCACGCCATAGAGGGTTGTCCTGCCCAGCAGCCACGTCATATCTGAGGGTGCGGACTCAGCACAGCTGGAGAGTCATTAACAGACAAACCATCCGGCGTTTCCACAAATAATGGTGATCGTTTGACTTTATCAAGTTGAACTAGGCATGGATCTCTGGATGATGGTTTTGGCCGCCAAAGCCGAGGTCCCGATAGTTCCGTTCTACTGTCACATTCCTCTTCAAACAGAAATGGTCCTCTTGAAAAAAAAATTTTTTTTAAAATGACATCTTCTTACTTCAATTTTATTCTCTTTCCCAACAGTTCATTTTGCTGGTTTTTGCTGTGGGGAACCTGTAAAAGACAACATGGGTTTCATGACAAACACGTATTCCATTTTACTCACTTATCTTTAAAATGTTTTGTTTTCGCATTGTCAGTGGTTTTGAGGTCATGTTGCTGTGGATACAGCTATAATTATGGTCCTATTGAACAGAAATTGGCTTCTAAAGCATGCTCTCCATACAATTTTTAATAGTCGGCCTGAGAAGTCCATATATGAAATTTTTTTGTGTCATGTTCTGTGAGATCCAGCTATAATCATGGTCCTTTTAAACAGAAATGGCTTCTAAGTGCAATTCTCCAGCACAAAATTTTTAAATAGTTGGCGAGAAGTCATATATATAAATTTGTGGGTCATGTTCTTGAGATACAGCTATAATCATGTCCTATTGGAACAGAAATGGTGGGCTTCTAAGTGGCATATTTCTCCATACACAATTGTTAAATAGTGGCTGAGAAATTCAATATGATAATTTTTTGGGGTCATGTTGCTGTGAGAATACACTATAAAATCATGGTCCTATGACAGAAATGTGGCTTCTAATGGCATTTCTTCTCCATCACACATCAATTTTTAATAGTGGCTGAGAAGAGTCATTTTTTATAATTTTTGTGGGTCATCTGCTTTAAATGCAGCAATACTACACCAGTCCTATTATAAAAAAAAATTGTGTTTCAAAACAGACATATTGTTCTTCACAATTTGTCAAAAGTGGTGCTCATGGTCATGTTTTTAATTTTGGGGGCATTTTTCTGTGAAACATTCAGCCTATAACTAAACAGGTCCTATAGAAAAAAAATGTTGTTTCTAACATACATTTGTTCCTTCAAATTGTCCAAGAGTGCTCAAGGGTGATGAATCCTTCAGAAAGCAGAATAGGTAGGACCACTGTTTAATGGGCACATATTGGCAAATACTTGTTTTTGCAAGATCTTTAAACATAGCAATCAATCCCTGATTGAGACAACCCATTTAAAGACAATTACAAAAGAAGAAAGCAAAGACATGGTGGGATTCCATCCTATTTTAAAATGTGTTTTCTAGAATAAACTACTAAGAAAACTTGTGCATGTACAAAATAGTGGGTAAAAAAATTCCTCCTGAATTGTATACAAGGGAGGTACAGGAAAACTTGAACCAGATGTAGGTTATTCAGCAGGACATCGGAGTATGGAGCATGGACAGAGAAACTTAAAGTACAGAGACAATTTCCTCCAGCATGATAGTAAATGAGAAAAAGAATCCCTAGAAAAGGGCACCTGGGTGGAACAGGAGCGTTAACCACCAGTATTGCCAAGTGAAGCTCAATTGGTCCGCACCTCATACGAGGCAAGCCGCTACCCAGGTCCTTGATGTGTACGGAGGAAGGCTGGAGGTCTTCCCTCACACTTCCGCTTCCGCACATCTGCTTCACAACGACTGTTTCCCTCTTGCTCATAAGGGCATTTTTTAACGTGGTTACGAAGATGAACGGACGCCAGCCTGGCTCTTCACCACGCACCAACAGTAACTCCGGCCCTGCTGCTGAACCTAGCGGTTCATAAATTGACAGAAACGCTAGCTGGTCTCTCACCGCACCCACGGTAAGTCTGGCACTGGACCTCCGTGTAACAGATGGCTAAAGGCAGCACTGGCTCACACCGTTTGGGCAATCAGAGAGCTTCAAATTTCCGTAAAAATCTGATTCTTGAAAAAGGTGATTTCTGTGAGGTTAAGTTAGTATCAAAAGGGTCCAGGCTGGACACAAATGCACAATTTGAGGCTTAAAATTTTCTGGGGCTGAGTCACTATGGGGTTCGCATCATTTGATTCTCCAGGGAGTCCTGTCCCTAAACAATGAAGAAGGATATGGAGGAAAAATGATAACCATTGAATTGATGGCTGAATCAGTCTCAGAAGCCAGGAGGGCAAATGTCTTCTCAACAAAGAAGTCGTTTGGGGAATGATTATGGACATTTGTATTATTTATGGGTGTGCGACGTATTAACACATCTACACTGTTAATAAATACCCTTTAAATCTCAGGAGGTGTATGTTGTATGTTATCACACTTAAAAAAAGCAAAATGTAATAATGTAAAACTATAAATAAAAACTTCCCTAAATAAATTCTGTAAACAAGTGCATTACCAAAAAATAACTAAATGATCGTCACTGTCACAAAATACCAATATTGGCACGTTGTGATCTGGTGGTTCAACACTGGTTTAGGGTAGCTGTGGCCCGCAGACAGGGTATATCTAAATGTCAGTGAAACTAAAATGTTTGTTGAAAGACTCCTTTTTCAGCACTTTTTAAATGTGGGGCTCATGCAGGCTGGGCTCATGTTTGTGGCCCAGGACTGTATATCCCTATGTACCACCAAAGTGAAACTAAAATGGTGGTTGAAAGACTCCTATTTCCGCACTTTTTAATCTGTGGTCAGACAGGTTTATTGGTCATTCTGCGGTACAGGACAGATATAGTTAATGTCCAGTTCAACTAAATTGGTGGTTCAAAGACTCTCCTTCTCCCTGGCACTTATTTTAATTTGGGGTCAAAACAGGTTAGGTTGGCTCATGCTGTGGCCCAGGACAGATATAGTCAATGTCCATTTCAACTAAAATGGTGGTTCAAAAGACATCCTGTTTTTCCCGCACTTTTTAATTTGGGTCAGACAGGTTTTAATGGTCAACTGCGGCCCAGGACATGTATAAGTCGATGTCCAGCTTCAACTAAAATGGTGGTTCAAAGACTCCTTTCCCCCGGCACTTTTTAATTTGGGGTCAAAACAGTTTAATGTCATACTGCAGTCCAGGACACAGGTATATGTCAATGTCCCGGTTCAACTAAAATGGTGTTGAAAGACCTCTTTCCTCAGCAATTTTTGAAATCTTGGGTCATGAAGGTTTGGATCTCATCGCTGCCTTCCAGGACAGGGATATTTCAAGTGTCCAGTTTCAAGTAAAACGATGGTTCACATCATACTGCCTTCTGGCACTTTTTAAGTTTGTGGGTCATCAGGTTTAGGGTCATGATAGCTGTGGTGCAAGACAGGGATAGTGAATGTCTGTGAGTTTTTTCTTTGGCTTTTATAACCTAAGTGTGTGTTCTAAGATGTAGCACGTTTCACATTTTGACTGTGTGGATTTAATTCCCAACTTGCTCCACACTGTTTGGGGTGTAAGAATGAGTGTTTTCTCTCCCATAACTTTAATGTCATCTTGTCGATAATCTATTATCGACGAATCGGATATCTAACGAATAGTCAACGAACGCTCATCACTACTCCTCAACAGCAAAACCCCAACAAAATGAACTTTTGAACCTGAGAATCATAATTGCTAAGAAATGATCATTTTTAAAAAAGAGTTTTTCAAATGACCATTTCTGTTTGATAGGAATCGAATAGAACCGGCCACTAAATCGGTGACCTCGCAATTGGGTCCACAACATCATCAGAGATCCAAGCCTGATTCATCTTGATGAAAAGTCAAAAAACGATCCACATTATCGGTGGAAAATGCCGGATGCGTTTGCTGTATTGAGCTTCCTCCAGCAGTGCTGGAAGGTCTCGCTCAGATATACGCTGCTGGCTGGGCAGGACAACACCTCTATGGCGTGGGCGATCGACTTGGGCCATTCGTCCATTTATGGATAACCCAGAATTTAAATAGGGTCCAAACACATCCAAAAACATCGTGTTGAGACCAGATAGTCGTGCACCAGATCTAAGCTGGTCTCTGTGTGGTGTTAATGTGTGCCCTGACATTACATGCGTTGGAGGTGGTAAATACAAGTATTGCCAGAGGTCACCATAAGCTTCTGCACATTGCCTGCTGCTGCTAGCTACGGCTCCTTGGCAAGCTACGTTGAATTTGAAGAACGTGAAGCAGACTAAACTGATGGCTCCAGTTGAACAATCAGCAAGTCCCAGTTTCCTTGCATTTTACTCTCTATTGGGTGTGGAAGGAAAATCTGAGTTTTGTTTTGTACAGGAGGGTGGCCACCCAGTAACTGTTTTCATATTGATGGCCTTAATGCAGGATCATGTGCAGGAAATGGAGCATCAAGCACTCAGTGAGAATGGAGCCTTGATTTCCCAAGCCTCTGGGTCAAGGGCACTACAAACTGATCTTGCCTCATCTTCCCTCCTCCCGCCTCAAATTCACGCCAACCTCTATCCAGACAGGGACTCGGTAACGTCCGTGTCCAGGAATAACTCGCTCCCTCCTCCTCCGCTTCCCTCTGCACAGCTCAAACACAGGCCCTGACTTGCCTCAGATGATGCACCCTGAAAAGCAGAGGTCACCCCTTGGCACTAGCTCTGGACCCCGAACCACTGCCTAATGAAGACCGAAAAATTGAGAAACTGTCTGAGCCTTGGGAATTCGATGGAGAGAAAGGCCCGTGTCCGCATCTGTGTCCGTCTCCTCCTCCGTCGCATGGTGGACCGGATGTTTTTCAGAGTGTCCAAAGATCGTTCCAGAACTAAGATCACACACAATGCTCACCAAGCTGACAAGGGCATTGTCCGCACATGACCATTTTGGTGCTTCTTTCAAAACTGGCAAGGATATGCAGACTCTTTTCACTGCCTCCCCACTCCTCGTGGCTCAAACACCCCGAGTCCCACCGCTGCTTGTCAAGGCCAGTGTCCACTTTCGTACTGTGTAATGGCAATGCGCTGCTGCCACAATTGGCTGAAGCATGTGGAGGGGTGAATTTCCAGCTGTTGCCACAATCAACAATGAGACGGTTGACGGGGAGGCCGAGCTGACGCTGCAACGCAGCCAGGCGGGAGAAAGCAGGGTGCGAACGGCGGAAGTGCGGCGGAAGCCTTCCTCAGCAGGCAGTCCAGACCCGGGTAGCGCTTTAGAAATTTCTGGACATCAAGGTTCATGACATGTGCCAGGCAAGGGATGTGCTCCAGCCTACCGATCTTAAGGGCGGCCAGCAGATTTCGACCGTTATCGCACACCACCTTGCCTGGCACAAGGTTCTTGTCACCCAGCCAGCGCTCGGTCTCGTTGTGGGTGGAGAGCCGTCCACAGCGCTCGGTCTCCTTCTTGTAAATTTAAAGGCCCAGCGCCCCGGTAATTTGCTAATTGCCGGGCGCTTCCCCTATTTATGGTTTTGTTCCACAGTCATTCCTTGCTGGATCTATGTTGCCTCGTGTCCTAGAAAAAAGCGTTCTTTAACCCCTTACCGACATTTGCCGTACTCATACGGCAATGTCGGGTAGGGGTTCCCGCAAATTGCCGTATGAGTACGTCAAGCGGATCTTGCGCGCACACAGGCGGAGCGCGCAAGATCGCGGCATGGAACTGACGGTATATTACCGCTGGCATCATGCCGCATCCCCCACGGCCGGAGTGAGCTCCGGCCGCGGGGGACTATCCCCCCGATGTCGCGACATCATGGACGCGACATCGCGGCTGCGGGCGGCAGGAGTGAGCTCCTGCTGCCCGAGATCCGGCGCAGTAATGGCGCTGAGCGCCGCTACTGAGTCTCCTACCAGGGAGCCCGGATGCTGAATGACAGCATCCGGGTTGTCTGGTGATGTCACGATGCCCACAATGCATTGTGGGCAGCGTGACAGACAGTTGCCATGGAGACCAGCTTTTCAGCTATAAGCTGTATGCTGATCTCTATTGCATGAACGATCTGATGATCGTTCATGCAATTCCCCCCCTGGGGAAAAGTGTAAAAAAGTGTGAAAAAGTAAAAAAAAAATGTTAAAAAGTAAAAACACAAACACAAAAATAAAATTAAAAACACGTACACCGCCCTTTTCCCCTTTACAAACGCCAATCCCCCCAAAAAAGATCAAAATAAATAAAGTACCCATATTTGGTATCGCCGCTTTGCGTAGCGACCCACCTATAAATCTGTCACGTTAAATTTAAACCCGTACGGTGAACGCCGTAAAAAACCAAAACAAAAAACTGTCACAGAATTGCTATTTTTGTACATCCTGCAGCCCATAAAATGTAATAAAAAGCGATCAAAAACTAATATAAAACGCAAAAGTTGTACCAATTAAAACGTCAGTTCATCCCGCAAAAAAAAAAGTCCTTACACAGCTCTGTATATGGAAAAATTAAAAAGTTCTGGCTATTAGAAAATAGCGATGCATAAATATTGTTTTACACAATAAAAACACTTTTTTTAAAAAAAAATTGTGCTTTCAAATAAAAAAATACATAATTGGGTATCACCGTAATCGTATCAACCCACAGAGTAAAACTATTTTGTCACGGATACTGCATGGTGAACGCTATTAAAAATAAAAATAAAAAAACACTGCTAGGATTGCAGTATTTTCTTCACCCTGCCTTCCAAAAAACGGATTTAAAAGTGATCATAAAGTCTTGTCCCCTCAAAAATTTGTTACCAATAAAAACGTAACTCATCCCGCAAAAAAAAAAGTCCCTATACAGCTCCATAAACAGAAAATAAAAAAAGTTATGGCTCTCAGACTGCGGAGATGCAAAAACGTGTTTTCCTTTTTTGAAAATAAGTGTTTTTATTGTGTGAAAGCAGTAAAACATTAAAAAAAATATACAAATGTGGTATCGCTGTAATCGTATCAACATGCTGAGGAAAACTAGCATGTCATTTATACCGCACAGTGACCGCTGTAAAAAAATAAAAATAAAAAAAAACTACCAGGATTGCTGTATTTTGTGCAAAATGCCTCAAAAAAACCTTAATAAAAAGTGATCAAGCATCACATGCCCCCCATTATGGTACCAATATAAACATCAACTCATCTCGTAAAAAACAAGCCCACAAGCAGCTCCATATGCAAAAAAATAAGAAAGCACAGGCTCTCAGAAGAGGACAACATGAAAACGCAACTTTTTTTAAAACTCACTTCTAGTGTGTAAAAGTAATAAAATAAAAAACATTATAAAATTTATATCATTGTAATTGTACCGACCCCCATAGTAAAGTTATCCCGTCATTTATCCCGTATGGCGAATACTGTAAAAATTAAGCCCAAAAACAATGGCGGAACTGCGTTTCCCCCCTCCATTTCCATGGCCCAATGCTAAAATAAAACTACGGAACACCTGTGCGCCCAAAATGCACAATACACCCTTAGATGAGATCCCTGAGGGGTGTTGAATCCAAAATAGGGAAACTTCTGGGAGGTTTCACCTGTTCTGGTACTTTGGGGGCTTTGCAGATGCGCCATGGCCCCACCAATATCTGTGCGCCAAAAGCCAAATAGCGCTCCCTTTCTCTGTACACCCTGCCATGCGCCCAAACAGCAGTTTACACCCACATGTAAGGTATTGCCGAACTTGGAAGAAATTGCGTAACACAATTTTGGGGCTTTTTTTTCCAAGATTCCTTGTAAAAATTAAACATTTTCAGCTAAAATTGCAGATTATTGGAAAAAAAATATATTTTTTTATTTTCAGAGCCGAACGCTAAAAAAATTTGTGAAACGCCTGTGGGGTCGATATACTCACTACACCTCTGGATATATTCCGTAAGGGGTGTAGTTTCCCATCTGCGGTCATTTGAGGGGTGTTTATTACGTTATGGAACCTTAGGGTGGCCACAAACCTGAAATGGCCCCTAAATAAAATTGTAATGAAAATGAGGCCCCAGAGTCCAGTAGGTGCTCCTCCTAATCTGGGGCTTGTGATTGAGCCAAATAATGCACTAGGGCCACATATGTGATAACTCTGCAAACAGCAGAATCTGGGGAATCAATATTAATATGCATTTCCCTGATCACAATTACCGTATTCTTGTCAATAATGTATAAAAATTGAAAATCTGCAAAAAAGTGAAATATTGAAATTTCACTTCCACTTTGCTTTATTTCCTGTTAACCTAATGGGTTAATAAACTTCCTAAATTCGGTTTTGAATACTTTAAGGGGTGTAGTTTCTTAGATGAGGTCATTTATGGGGGTATCTAACATACAGGTCAATCAAAGTCACGTTAGAACTGGACTGGTCCCTAAAAATATGTATATTGCAAATTTTCTTGAAAATGTGAAAATTACTACTAAATTTATAAGCCCCCTAATGTCGTAAAAAAAAAAAAAAGACATTTAAAAAAAATGATGCCAAACTACAGCAGACATATGGTAGATGCTAGTTATAAACTATTTTGAGTGGAATAACTATCTGTCTTACATGCAGAAATTTTTGAAGTTTGAAATTGGTAAATTTTTCAAATTTTTCACCATAATTTGATATTTTTCACAAATAAACAATCATTTTTTGGACCAAAATTTCTTACTATCTTAAAGCACAATGTGTCACGAGAAAACAATCTCTGAATCACATGGATAGGTTAAAGTGTCAAAAAGTTATTCTCACATAAAGTGACACATGACAGATATCAAAAATAGGGCTCTGTCAGAGAGGCCAAAACTGGCTCCGGCGGTAAGGGGTTAAGTGTGTTCTTGCCTTACTGTGTACCAGACCTCTTGCTACGTTTCTCGACTCCGAACCTCTGCCGCCTGCCCTGTCCTTCCTGCCTGCCCATGACTACGATTCTTGGCTTACGATTCTGTACCTCCGCTTGCCACTCGGACGCACACTCGCAAAAGCCAGCAGCCGCTATGGGTAGCGACCTAAGGTAGGGAGTTCCACCTCCCCAGCAAGTCCATCCCGCTTTACCAGGCGGGCTCTGGTGAAAACACGGGACCATACATTAAATCTCACGCAACCTGGCCGCCGCGTTTTTGCCACTCGATCTGCGGTGGTCCAGTGGATCCACTTACTAAGACAAGTTTACAGTTAGTCTCTGCCATGGATCCCAGCCCCATGGTGCCCCGTGCAAGTCTTGCAGATCTTCAAGGACCATTGTTGCCACAACTGTTGCAGCAGATTGGGCAACAAGCACAGGCAAATGGGTAAGCTGTCGCCATGATGCGTCAATACCTGGCGTCCCGCAGCAGCAACCATGCCTGCCTTCGCCAGGCTTGCATTCACAAACACCCCATCCATGGTCGTCCCGCTGGCAAACCGTGCCGGCCCCCAAAGCTCCCGCTCTTCCTTTACCTTTCCAAGTTCGACGGGGACTCGAAGCTTTGTTTACATTTTCCAGAGGCACGTACTTTATCCACGCAGTGCTCCATGCACGTGGAGCTGGATTGGCCCGACCAGTTTCCAACTGAAAGGTCAAGGGGTGGCGTTTGTGGTGTGCCTGCTTATCCTGGATGGGCCCTGGCCTGGACGACACCTCTTTGGGGACC
The DNA here is from genome assembly GCA_025379985.1 of Phyllomedusa bahiana. Lineage (NCBI taxonomy): Eukaryota > Metazoa > Chordata > Amphibia > Anura > Hylidae > Phyllomedusa > Phyllomedusa bahiana. The sequence continues at coordinate 109,757 of JAODAL010006885.1, read as the reverse complement.
GGGAATGACCCTTTGTGTGACCGCAGACCTACAGGTTTTCCTCACTGACATTCACCATAGCGTTTTCAAGGAGCCTGCGCGTGGCGTTCTTCTGCGGAGGGACGGCGCTATTGAACACTTACGCAGGGGGAATCCTCGTAAGGAGAATTAGTTGCGGTCCAATTCGCAACCCTATGCCTCCGAGGCTGTCGTGGAAAGACGCACGCTCTTGCCGCCACATTTAAGAAGGGCCTGTCAAGCGAGTAAAGAAACGCCACTTGACAGCTGAGATCTCCCATCTTCTTTGATGCGGAACTAATTCTTTATGCCACTCGCAAAAGACAAGTGGTTTCACGGAGAGACTAGGCAGGAGCTCCGCACAGGAGCGTGGACTCAGCACAACCTAGCACGGTATACCTCGTCTGGCCTCTTGTGTTTCCAGAGATCCCCCTGCCCCTCACAGGTTTTTACCACCGAAGATCCCATGCAGGTGGACTGGGCACACTTGTCGGAGTTAGAGCTGTCCCTCCGGACGGATGGAAGAATCTTGCCTTCTACTGAGACAGTTCCGGAGCATTTCCAGTAGCAGGTCTGTCCGGGGCAGCGTCTCAAGCTTCGGGATAACGCTAGCACCTTAGGTGCACCATAGGAGTGGCATCATAGCAGTGCTCAGTCTTACTCTCCTACAATCCTGTAGTTGTGGCCAGTGAGAACCCGGGTAACGACGGATGCTGACCCTATCTCTTAGCGGTTCCTGCCTTCCTCGGCTCAGCCGGGAACTTAATCTTCAATGCCTCCCTGGCTTGGTCCTCGCTATCGCTTGCCAGTGATATCGTCTCTAGAGGGCGTTTGTATCTCTTACGTCAGTGGGGAGCTTCTCTAGCGGGCTCCATTCAGTTCATAAACCAGCCAGTGATCCTCCGTGTCTCGCAGTCCTGCACACAGAGAAGATCTCCTTTCATGTCTGCCTCACGCTTCTTCAGGCGATTCTCCTGCTTGGGGCTACCCTGCTGCAACATAACGACCCTACGCTTTTGATTGTAAAGACAGACGGAAGTCCATGCGCTTGGGGTTTGGAGTGAAGGACCCTCCCTGTTTGGTGGCACCACGCCCGGTGTCCATCTCTTCCTCCCCAGTTGTCTGTCAAGCCTCTACATGGTCTGACTCAGTGGAGCTACAAGGATTTTGGAGATGTATTCTCGCCGAGAAACAGGCTGAGAAGCTTTACCGCCTCATCGGCCGTATGACGCGTCCACTTAGTTACTCCCAATCCCAGAAACCAGACCCCCAACGGGGTAGGGTTCTAACACCTCTGTCTGTGCCCAAGATCAAGCCATGTTGGCCTAAATTCAGTGTGAATTCTAACGATAAGGTATCATACGCAAGTCCTCACTCCAGCCGGGCTGGAATTCTTCTTCGTCTCCAGAAACAAGGACGTGTTCTTCTTTCTCGTCCGTGTATTGACTACAGAGGGCTAAACAAGATCACGGAGAAGATCGCTACTCCTCCTTCCCTGATAAATGAGCTCTTTGATCGTCTCCATGGAGCCAAGGTGTTTACCAAATTAGACCTAGGTGGAGCTATAACTCATCAGAATTCGAGAGGGGGACGCGTAGCTGGGAAAATGGATTCAACACGCAGTGACGGGCATTTTGAGTATCTCGTGATGCCTTTCGGGCTATGAAACGCCCGCCGTTATTTCAGGAAGTTCGCTCACAATGACGTCTATTTCAGGGAACTTTGCTGTACACCTGCGTCATAGTTATACCTGGACGATTATCCGATTTCTTTCCCTGATCATACAGATCCATCGGGTACAAGTTACGCCAGGTTCTGCACAGTCGTGGTGAACAATCTCGACTGTATGCAAGCTAGTAGAAGTGTCAGTTTCACCAGGCAGCCATTCCTTTCTTGGGTCATAGTCTCACGATCGAGGTCCTGCAGTTGGAACCAGCTAACACTGTCTTCTGCAATCTAGAAGTGCCACGGACCTGTCCGGTCTTCGGGTGATACAACGCTTCCTGGGATTTCGCCAAATCTACGGTAATTCATTCCCACTTCTATATAGCTGGTGGCTCCTATCGTGGCCTCTCCTCAACGAAAGAACGCTTAATCTGAAATGTTGGCCTACCGTCTTGCTGAGGAAAGCTTCTCCAATTAAGAACAGTGTTTTTCAGCACCTATTTTAGGTCCGTCCGGATCCGGAGAAGATTACCATGTTCAGCCTAGAGGTTGGATGCCTCTTCCTATTGGAGCCAGGGGCGTTCCTGACCAGAAGGCCTTAAAGGAGCAAACTCGTAACATGCGTGTTTTTTATTTCCTACAGAACTTCACTCCCCGGCAGAACGGAATTATTGCCATGGAAGATGGAGCTTAATGGCCATAAAATTGGCCACTGGACTGAGTGGCAGACATTGTTGGAGGCAGAGCCATCGACATCCATTTGACGTCTTCACAGTCCATAAGAATCTTCCAATACTCCAGCTGGCCCAGCGTCTTTAATCCTCGCAAGGCCAGGTGGTCTCTTTTTTTTCTCACAGTTTTGGATTTTTTTTTTACAGATCACACTTACACGACCGGCGAGAAAATTTCAAGGCGGTCGCTTCTCCTCTCCCGTGCATTCTGACATTACCAGAGAAGAACATATGTCTCAGCACATCATTGGACCTGAACGGCTGTTACTAGTGGTCCTGTGGATTCTCCAGTATGCGATTTCCTCTGGGCAAAAACCTTAGGTGAGCTCACGCACTCATGAGGAGAATTCTGAAGTTCGGGGGCATAGTTCTCTTCTGGACCAGGACACCACTCGGATACTGGTAATACTACGCCCCTTATCTCCTGACACTTCTGGTGGCCAAACTCTGCCTCCAAGATGTCAACGGATTTCGTCTCTCTCCTGCACCGAATGTGCCTGAACTACGGTCCCTCGCACCATTAGGCCCGCAGGCCTTTGGTCCCTCTGCCCTGTTCCGGAGATCTCCATGACACACTAAGGCATGGACCTTCATCACGGATACCATTTCCTTCTTCCTCTGGAAAACTCGGTCACTCTAGGGGTGGTGTCACACTGTCGATTCTCAAAGATGTCCCACTTTGTGCCGCTTTCCTGGTCTACCTGTCTGCTACGCCCCAATTGTGCGGGAACTTATCTTCCAGCCACATTTTTAACCTGCATGGGTTTACCTCCACATCGTCTCTGATCCGTGGAGTCCAATTTGTCTCTAAGTTTTGGCGATGCCTATGTTCCGCTTGTAAATCAAAGCTTGACCTTCTCATCCGCCGTACCATCCCAGACAAATGGGCAGCGTTGGAGTGGGGTAAATCAGATTTGGGGAATTCTATACGGCCCTTTGTGTCATCGGAAGCCAGGGACAACTGGTCCGAACTGGCCATTCCATGGGCCGACTTCTACATATAACCATCAGGGATACGACTCGACTGGCCCGCTCCCATTCCTTGTGGTCTTTGATCGTAATCCACGCCCCCCCTCCTCCCCTGGCTTCGGCACTCCGATGGTTCCCGCCGTGGACACAAATTAGTCGGGATATCGGGGGTCACATTTGTGCAAGGATACTCGACATGCCTTGCTCCAGGCTTCAGGCCCGCATAATGACCCAAGCTGACAAGAGGAGGGAGATTCGTCACAAAGACAGTTCCGCCCAGGGCGATATAGTATGACTCTCTTCCAAATAATAGCCTCAAAGATCCACACGCTCTAAGTTGGTAGTCCGCGGTTTATGGGACCTTTCAGAGTACTTCGGCCAACTGAATCTCGGTGTCCTACAAGCTCTGCTTAACCTCCTTCTCTCGGAATTCCTAACGCCTTTCACGTTCTACAATCCTAAAGACCTCTGGTATTGAACCAGTTCTCTCAGAAGGCACGCCTGCTCTGTATCCGTATCACTAGAGTCCCCTGATGTTTTTGAGGTGAAGGACATCTAGGACATGAAGACCATCAGGGTGTAAGCGGTTCTTTCTTGTAGAATGGAGGGGCTTCGGCCCCGAGGAGAGGTCCTGAACCGGAGTCCAATATCCTGAACCAAAGATCTGATTCGTAAGTTTTCTTCAGCCCTAAGAAGAGGAGGAGACTAAGAGGGGGGGTACTGTTGTGGGTGGTCCGCTCCTCGGGCGCGGGAGCTCCACATGGCAGCCCCCTACGGGTGCGCCTGCGGGGGGTAGGGTTGACGAAGCTGGACCTGCGGGACCGGGGACTGTGGTCCGAGACTCCTGGAAAACGCACCTCGACACCTGTTCCTGTCACGCGTACCGCCGCCCTCAGAAAATCGGACGAGAGGCACCAGGCGCGCGTCGTTCTGGTAAATTTAAAGGCGACAAGCGCCCCGGTAAATTGCTAATTGCACCCGGGCGCTTCCCTATTATGGTTTCGCTACACAGTCATTCCTTGCTGGATCTAGGTTGCCTTGATACTGTGCCCTAGAAATAAATCAATCTTTAAGTGTTTTCTTGCCTTACCCGTGTAAACAGAACCCTCTGCTAAGTTTCTCGACTCCAAACCTCTGCCGCCTGCCGGACGCCTTCCTGCCTGCACCACGACATACGATTCTTGGTTACGGATGCTGTTACCCTCGCTGGCACCTCGGCTAGCCACCGCACGGCACTGCCGCGTCAGGCGGTAGCGACCTGTAGAATCGCCGCCAGCAAGTTCCATTCCCAGCTTAGCGGCGGGCTACTGGGGAAAACCGGGACCTACTTAAACTATGCTCATGGTGCGGTTGTTGCCATCGCTTGCACAGTGGGCTCCAGTGGCAGAATCCACTACCTCGCCGTTACAATAGGTGGTTTTTGCACCTATGAAATACAACAGCAAATTTATGTATGGTAATATAAGTACAAGATGGGGTCTTTCAACAACAAATGGCCTGCGCCAAGTGAAAAAAAAACCTAATTTAAATTCGTGTACGGATAATACCAAGTGGTTTTTGCACTAATGATGATACACCTGAGGTGACTAGAAAAGTTTTGTATCCTATTGTAAGTACCACAAGTGGGTCTTTGAACAAAAACTGGCGCTACACAAAAGGAAAGAAAAATCAATTATTAATTGTGTATGGATATAAAGGTGGTTCTGCACCTATCAAAATACCACCATGCAGTTAACTAGAAAAGTTGTGTATATCCTAATATAAGTAACAGGGCTGGCACAACAAATACATGGTAATTATTTCTCCAAAAAACTGGCAAAAAACTTTTAATATATAAGCCATTTCAATAAAGCATTCAAAAGCAGTCTGGGACTAAACAATATACACTTCCTTTCAAAAGCCTGCCTGCACTGTCGCCTGTGTATAGCCGCACCCCACTCCTTCCCCGTGGCTGTACAGCGCTATAGATGCTTCTTTCAAACTTCAGCCTAACATAACTAAAAACTGAAATTCTCTAATTACTTTGTTCTAATGATCACAGTCTAAAAAGCATAGTTGTCCTCTCGTGAACAACAGAGAATCTGTGTCGCATGTGCTGTTTTCAGGAGAAGCTGACGACGTCCACCTGCTCTTATGAGACACTAGACACACACATGATGCGACCAGGACAGAGGATTTCATATGTAAAACGAGGAATGAGGAATTGCTGTTTTTTACAGCCAATCTCAACCAGACACATCCAGGAATGACGTCTCTTCGACACCCAGCTCATCCCTCGCTCTATTCTCCATAGCTGATTTGTGGCCGCCAAAATGACAGTGAAGCGGCGGAAAAATTGCGCGATATTATTAGATTATGCGAGATTCTCACCTAAATTATTGCGTGATTCGCGAAAAATTCGATATACACTAATAAACCGTGCCGATTTCAACTTTGTCGATTATAATCGCTCAACACTACCCATAACAACCAATAACAACCAATCAAAGCGACCCTTTCATTTTTCAGAGCACTATATGAAATAAAAGGGGCGTTGCGATGAGTGGATGCTATGCGGCCAACAAGAAAACAAGTTCATTCATAAGACCAAGACAGTTTTCATACATGTGGACCTAAATCTGGTTGGTGATTAGGAATTCTATGGCACAAGTAGCCTTAGGACAAATTATAGTTCGGCTAGTTATTGTATGTTAACTATCTAACCACCAGTTTTAGGGTTATTTAGATAAGAAGTTAGATTTATTACAGCAGCTCATACTTGATAAATTGGTGCAACTTTGGAATTGTCCTAACTTTAGATAACTTTTTTCTTTGGGCTCTATTGCATGCTTGGAATTTTGCGCAATTTTGGTGCAGATATGTTCACCATCGTAGTCTATGACCACTTTCTCACTCCAAGGGCACTCTCCCACATCATCCTGAGCCACATCCATCTGTTTAGCATTGTGCAGATAATGTCTTAAAGAGGTTCTCCGGGACTAGCTTTTTATTTGTTATAAAGTTCACAAATTAGTTATATTGAACTTCATAATTGATATGCATTAAAAATTATTTACCTGTTCTGCTTTGCAAAACCAAGCAGGGAGCCCTTTATGCCCCTACTTCCTACTTCTTGAAAACCATGTGATGTCATTGATCACATTGCCTCAATTGGACATTTTGTGATCACTCAGTGAGTGTGCTTTTGAAAGCCAGGCTCAGCCTCAGAAAAACTCCCTTGTAGGTGGGTGTTTGGCCTGAGCAGAGAAATATCTGGCTGCCTCTAGTGACTCATCAATCACTATGTAAACAGAGGTGCTGACAGGAATGTAATCATTCAGAGCTGGAGGGGGAGGGTGTTATACATGTGGACACATATACACTACATCAGTGTATGTGTACATAGTGACTCATCAGTGCTAGCTGCTAGAGTCTAGGTGCCTTCACTATTACTGTTTTTACCTCTTCTCATAGGACAAAATGTTTTTTTGATAAATTTGATAAATAGACCTTTTCACCTGGTCAGAAGACTTGCATTGAGTGATTGGCTGAATGTGCATTACGGAACCCCCCCCCCCCCCCCCCCCCCCCCCCCCCGGAAAATCCAAAATTATACAGCAGCAGTCAGAAATGTCTGCCTACTGCTCTTTATATAGTAATGGGTGCAGGAATGATCCCCTACAGCAGGCACACAGCTTTCTCATGATCAAAAACTGATTGCTGTGACGGTTCGGTGGATCCGCTGGACCACCGCAAGCGGTGGTAGTTAAGCCACGCCAGGGAACGGAGTCTAAGTAGCCCCCGGTTTTCACCAGAGCCCGCCGCAAAGCGGGATGGACTTGCTGCGGCGTGAGGCTACCACGGTCGTTACCCCTGACGTCGACATGCTTGCGGGTGGCCGGCGGGGTCATGCGTGGTACAGAATCGTAAATCCAAAGGACGTACAGGATACAGGCAGAGGGGTCAGAGGCAGGCGGCAGAGGTTCGTGGATCAGAGACGAACAGACGGTCGGGCAGGGCGGCAAACAGGCAAGGTCAGGAAAACATCTAGCGGAAAGGGGACTGGTACACGAATAAGGCAATACGGCACAAGGGACACTAAAAACTCCTCACTAAGCACACCAACAATCTGGCAACAGGTGCAGGGGGCGGATACATTATATAGGACCGCGACCGGCAATAAGCCAATTACGGGACACTGGCCTTTAATTTAACCAGCCGTCGCGCGCGCGCTAGGGGGAGCGCATCGCGCACGTACGGCCGGGCGGGAACAGAATGGAGCGACGTTCTACGGAGGCAGGCGGCTCAGGTATATCGAGCCGGCGTGGGTGCACGCAGGGTGGCCGCGGGTAGACCGCAATGCCCCCCGCGCCGCGCCCTGGCAGGAAGGGAAGGCGCCGCTAGGGGCAGCGGTGCCGCGGCCGCCCATGACAATTGCTGATGGGGGATGTGATGTTCACTCACCTTTTCTTGGATACTAGACTAGGTATTAGTGTACAGGACAAGCTGGGTAGATTGCCACATTCCCACAAGCAATCTGAAGTTACAATGATGTGATAGACTAGGCTCACCTATCTGTGGTTGTGACTAGGCATATACATAGAAAACTATAACTAAACCTATATTTTATATATATTTGTATTATATATACTGTATTATGGTATAAGTAAAGATTTTTTTTTTTTTTACCATGTTACAAACTGTTTGGTGCGCTGTATTATAACACAGTCAGCTGCAGGCAACCAGAAATGAAATGAAGCAGAGATGCATGAGCATGAGGAGTACATGTCTGAAAATGATAATATAAGGGTGTACAGGGCTGGATAGTGCTGGGAGGATTAGGGGACGGGTGCAGGAAAGTCACTAGATTGTAACTGCAATGGATTCTGGGACTTGTAGGAAAGAAATAGTGGAGACTACTGCGATCCCTAAGCAAGGAAGTTTCACTGATCTTATGATAGATGAAGATATATGATAGATGGGATATCTTTACTTTTCCATATAAATGCTATTTATAGTGTTCTATGAAATCTTTAAACTCTTTTTAAGCCCAGAATAAATATGTCTCAGACATGCTATGACATGCTGAACCAAAATTTCACCACTTTTTGGTGCATTTTAAGATACCTTTCTGGTGCAACCACATTAGTAAATTTGTTATAGTATTTGTGGGGTGAAGTGGAGCAAAAAAAAAAAATGCAACCTTAAAGGGTACATAGAGTCCAATACCTTTTTTTTTTTTTGCTAAATTAATGGACTTGATGTGAGTGATTCTGCTTGATATATGCAAGGTGAGCTGAAGTTTCATTGTTATCTTTTTTTGGCACATAAAGCTTTTTGATAATTTTTTTTCCTAGGGTTACATCAATCATACCCTATGAAAGTTGGCCCTTTAAAAATGCTGTCTAATCGCTCAAGTACTTAAAAAAAAATTGCGTCACTTATGTTTAGTAAAACTCTGTTTTTGGACAACAGTGCAGGGACACTGAGTGTTGTACAATGAGAACACATCAGAAAGCTGTACTAGTAGTTTTTAAATCATCTTTAACACATATGCAGGTTAAAAATACATTCTCTGACACTGTTAATAATACTTAGCTTGGAGAGAAGAGGTAATGTATTTCATGAGGAGGAGACAGCATGTCGGTGTTTGAGAAGTAAATGACCTTTTACACGTCACTGGGTATTTGCATATAACAAAGACTTATGGGAATAGAGCTTAACTCTCCAGAACCATCTATTGGATGTAGCAATCATCAATTCACATGTGACTCACTGAGTCTTGCAATGTGAAAAGGGTTTGAGCAAAGTTGATTTCAGTTCACCTGCAGACAGCTGTTTTGGAATGTTTTCCCCTCATCAGTGTAGAGTAGAACTTACTCACTGACTTGGTGAGAGGGAAGTGTTTCTCAGAATGGGCAATGTATCTCATTGGGGAGAAGCACTGTGATGGTGTGTGAAGATTTTATCGCCTTTTGCACTTCACTAGGTATTTGCATATAGCAAAGGCTTATGGGAAAAGAGCTTAACTCTCCAGCACCATCTAATGGATGTAGCAATCCTCAATTCATATGTGACTGAGGCTTTAAGTACACAAATTTGATGCAGATTCACACTCAGTCAACACTGAAATGTGTCCAAAACTAACATTCTATTTTTCAGCTTTGTGTGCAAAGTTCATTTCCACTGAAACAATGGGAGACAAATTGAAGGCAGAATTAATGTGGATCTTGAAGTGAAATACACATAGATTCCAAATCCATCATCCGTTCAGGGCCTATTAGTTTGTAGTAATTATCACTGCTTACCATATTTCTTTTTTATAGTTCACAAATGCACAAGTGGAAACCAAAAGTACAAGCATCACCCAAAATAACTAAATTAGAAAAATATATTTTATTAGTAAACAGGATAAGAACAATAAATACACGAAAAGCACAATTGGAGGAATAAAAAATGCAAAAAGGTGGGAGGCAGAAAATAAGAAAAGAAATCAGTGAGTACATTTATGAGTAATAGAGTACTGTAATGGATAGCATCCAAAACTTCAAATAATACAGTCAATGCTCAGTCTGTGCATAAATACCCAAATATAGTCCTAGAAAATGTGTGTAATGGTTTAGTTGAATTCAGATATAGACACTAAAACAGATGGCAAGAATCAAATAAACTAGTAAAAATGTAATGTATGCAGACCAGGAAAACTGCCACACCACCAACACCCAACACACATTTCACCACAGTTTCATATTTACGTATGAAATACAGTACATAAAGGGAGTAAACAACATTTTTTATATGATATGATGTAAGTAAGGAGAAATAGTATGAAAACAATCATCATGGAACAAGTGAAAATCCTATAGTACAAACACTATGGACAATGGTTTTAAACATTTAACCATACCTTTATCAATTCAGGAAACATACTTTTTACTGTACAAGTCTAGCAACCTACCATGATATTATCTGACCAGCTTTTGGATCAACATATTAAGGTTGGGGCTGCTACTAACTGCAACAAATGCATAACATATGAATTAGTGCTTAGAAGAGAAGCTTTTAGGGCCACATGTATGAAAACTGTTTAGGTCTAAAACTCACTTTTTTGCCCATAGGTTATTATGGATAAAAAAGTGAGTTTTAGACCTAACCAGGTTTCATACATATGGCCCTTTTCAACTGTTTATCTAAGGATATTGGCCTATCCATTACCTAGTACGAGCTACTGCAGCTAAAGGCCACTGCATTTCTATATGCAATGAAGGCTATGGTGTTCACTGTATTGGTGTTTACCCAGCTATACAACAATTATTGATTGAAACCCTTTAAATACTAGCTCTTAGTAAAACCTCTAAGGAATAGACACAGAAAATCTAGAATAATTAGTAAATTTCAGAAACAATACAAAGTAGCAACACCAAGGCTTTATTAAAAGGTTGTTCCAAAAGGTAAAATTGCTTGTTAGTAGTAAGGGTATGTTCACACAGCATATTTTGGGACATATTTTTCTATGGAAACACGTGCCAAAGTACTCTTAAAACAATGCTCAATTTAAAAGCATTGTTATCATTCAGACGACAACTATTTTATGCCTGTATCTTACGGCGTAAAATACAAAATGTATGAAAGGCGAAAATCTGCCTCGGGACATTGCATTTTGAAATTAAGTACTTGCAGGTACATCATTTTAAAAAGCAAACTAAGGCGTTTACGGAATGTAAAATTTCACGCCGTAAATACGCTGTCTGAACATACCCTGACGGGATGATAAAATAAAGGAAAAAAAACATAACTTTTAAACCTGCTCGTTATAGCGCCGCTGCTGATCTGGGTGATCCCGGCCAATGGTGTCACCATTCATTCTTTATATGCAGGGCCATGTGAAGAATGCTCAAGTCATTGACCAGCATCAGTTTAGTTATTTTCTATCATCCCTTATGATAACTAATAAGCATTCTTAACTTCTGATACATCTTTTAACAAAAATACATCTTTTAACAAAAAATGCCTCAAAAATGACATATTATATTTTTATTGTTTTATAACATTTTGCTTTATTTTTTTAACAATTTTTTTAAGGTGTTTTACTAAATAATATGCTGAAATATGTGTATTTTGTTAGTTTTTTTCTGTTGCAGTTTTCCAATAATAAATCATATGATTTATAATTCATGTAATGTATTGTTTCCTCTTTGAATCACATGATTTGTAATATGAAAAATAACAGTAAAAAGCAATGGAGATCTATGGGAGAAAAAACATCACTGCCCAAAGTGAGCAAGAGCTCCACAAATCAAAGTTTTAAAATCAAAGTCCCTACTAACTTTTAGCCAACAACTGGATGCAGAGTTTTATCCCAAAAAAGCAGGTACAACTTTAGTAAAAATGTCACAAAAAAGTTTTGTGTGACACCAGCCTAAGACGGATGAAAGTTTTCAGAAAGTAAAAAAGAAAGCAATTGATAAAGTTGATGACTTGATTCAAACTAGCATGTGGCTAGCAGTTCAACTGGACATAAGAAAATGGATTTACGGCTGCTTCTACGATGAAAGTATTGTAATGTACAATTTCCTCTTGTGTTCCTGCCGATGACTTACTGACTTAAGTATAAGTTACATTTTGACTTGCATCTCATCCATGAAAATTGCAGATTAACTGATTCATAAAGGTGAATCATTGCATAGACTCTAGGCTCTCCATTCTTTTGAGTGTTTCATATGACACCATTATCCAGCACTAAATTTTTTATACCCACTGTTATGATATCACAATTCAGTTTTATGAAATCTTTCAAAATTATTTTAGGATTGCATGATTATTACGTTAACCTGGGGTATCTCCTGGGAAGTTAACTTCTGAACAGATTTTAGATGGGTGAGTGGTTTTACAGAAAGTTATTACTGAATCTTTGTAATATGATCGAAAGGACAAAGGTTCCTGTGCAATGTACTATAAAATGGCTTACAACTGATTTCATTATAAAATTATAAATCTTTACAAAGTAAGCAGGGTTTTAATCCCCAAAGCTAGTGAGAAAGCATTTTGTATATTAAATTTATCTTAAATATGTGAATAATATTTGCTTCAAAAATTCAGAAGGGAGATAATTAAGTCATTATGACGGGATTACAGTGTCTAATGGAATAATTTTTGTTAACATTACATTTTAATTGAACAAAACGGGTTATGTATACAGTTTTTCATAAAATGTATAAATAGAAGAAACTTAAATTTAGCCATCAAAGGTAGGCAGCTACTGTTAAGTCAAATAAACTAATATAAATCACAGGTCAGACCATGCAGAACTATATAGGACAGGCCAAAGGGCATGATCACACAGCAAGAGTTTTCAGTCAGTTTGTCAGACTGTTTTCGAACTTGAAAACCATCTTAACACCAAGGGCCACATGTATGAAAACTGTCTAGGTCTAAAACTCACTTTGTTGCCCATAGCAACCAATCAGAGCGCCCCTCTAATTTTTCTCATGAAATGAAAGGGGCGCTCTGATTGGTTGCTATGGGCAACAAAGTGAGTTTTAGACCTAGACAGATTTCATACATGTGGCCCCAACTGTCAACCATCCCCATAGACTTCAATAGAAAATCCAAGCCGTAGTCTACAGAACTTAGATTTTCTGGCTTTTAGATTTCAAATCTGAAGACCTTCAAAAAAAAAACTTGGAACATTTACATTCTTCCACCCAGATTTCGGGCGGAAAATGTACTGTTCAATGGTTAGGGGGATGTTCGAATTCACAAACCCGGACAGAACCACCCCACTAAACCGTCCAGTCAGATTCTGTGGCCGTACCCTTAAAAAGTACCTATCACTTTTTTTTTCACAATTGATTTTAAAAGCAGATATAAAAAAATACGTTTTTTAAAATCTAGGTCATTAACAAAGTGCAACCCAACCTGAGAAAAACGCCTCTTTGGGTCATGTGATACATATGCTAATGAGCCGACTTCAGCTCGAAGTCGCCGCCAGGCTCTCACAGATAATGTCTGGCATCCTTTGCTTTGATGATGTCACTTTGCTATGCATCATGGAAGTGTGCATTATGCTGAGATTTCAGATAAAGCACGCTCCACAGATAAGGGAGAGCCTATAATTGGCAGCGCTGCACCATTGTCTTCCTTCAGAGATGTTCGGCATTGCACAGCTGATCTGTGTACCAGGGACCAAGGGCGTTGCTAGGGTCCTAAAACATTCGGGGCACGGGCCCTTTGTTAGTGGTGAGTGTAAGGAACAGCCGCTGTCCGCTACGCATAGAGTGGGCTCAGCGTGTGAGCCCGCTTTATACATCCTTCATTCCATTTAGATGTTCAGGGACATCCATATGCATGAAAGGGATAATTAAACCCCGCCGCTAGCTTTCAGCAGCAGAGACTCTGCTCTGGACTCCCTTACTGATGGTCTCTGACCACATACCCCATCCTCCCAGCCCACGGCCTATAGCATTGTCCCACTCCTACCTCCTGCTGAATTCAAAATATAGGTTGCACCCTCATTTTCTTCCCAAATTTGGGGGCACAAAAGTGTCTCTTATAGTCTGAAAAATACGGTATATGTGGTGATGTAGTTTAACTCCTAAATGACACAGCTGTCTTCCATTTTTGTTCTTCTTTTTTCATCTATAACTCTTTTTTTTCTTTTATGTTGATAGAGCCGTGTAAAAGCTTATTTTGTGCAGGATGAGCAGACATTTTTACTGGTACCATTTTGGGCTATATATGTTTTTTTGATCACCTTGTATTCCAAATGTTATGAGGCAAAGTGTATAAGAAATCCTAGTAGTGTTTTTTAATTTTTTTTTTAACAGCGCTTACTGTGGGGCATAAACACGATTACAGCAATACCCAATTCATACCATTTTATAGTTTTTTGTTGTTTTTTTTTGAATGTTGTAGTAATGTTACACAGAAATAAATAAATAAAATGTTCTGCATCATTAAATTCTAATAGCCATAACTTTTTTTATTGGTACTGTTGTGAGGCTCATGGGACTTTTTGATAGCTTTTAATTCAATTTCTTGCATAGTGGGATGAACAAAAAATGTTTTTTTTTTAATTTTTGTAGAAGTGTTCATGGAGGGGGTAAAATATCAGTTTTATAGCACAGGGTTGATACACGGTGATGCCAAATATTTGTACTTTTTTTTACAATTTTTCATTGACAAGCATTTGTAATGGGGAAAAGGTTATATGTGTGGTTTTTTTGTGCTTGTTTTTTTCCACTTTTTATTTGCTTGACCACTTTAATACATCAGACTTATCTCACTGCAGATGGCCCCTACCCAGCTGTTACACACGGGGACAGTATATATACAAATGTAACACACAGGTAAATATTGGATATGTGTATATATTGTTCCTGTGTGTATATTACAGTATATATATTTACATACACACTTACACCACTTTTTATATATTATATATATATATTATATTACACACACCACACAACACATGTACTTCACACATGGACAGTATTACATGTATATACTTATCTGGGTGTTACATTTGAGTATATCTGTCCCTGTGTGAAGTACATGGTGTGTGTGTGTGTGTGGTGTGTGTGTATATATTATATATATATATTATATATATATATATATATATATTTATATAGTGTGTATATAGAAATATTATATATATATATATATATATATATATTATATATTATTTTATATATATTTATTTAATACTGTAATATACACACAGGAACAGTATATACACAATATTTAACTGTGTGTTACATTTGTGTATATACTGTCCCTATGTGTATGTATATACTAATATACTGTACCTCTGTGACACAGGTCCAGTATATGAGCATAGACATGTGAGGCGGGGGCATAGCGCTCCATCCTGCCTCAGGACATCACTTATGCAGGGTCACTGGGGTCCCAGAAGCTCCTGGGCTGTTTAGGCAGCTCTGGAAGACTTGAGATAACCAGAAGCTCGTTCTGGTTTCCATAGTGATGGGGCCGACGATCTGCTGCAGGAGCCGGCAGGAGGAGGCAGGAACCTTGCTGTCGGTGCTGTAGTCCGGGGCGAGGGCTGTGCTGGGAGCACAAGAAGAGGGAGGGGGCTGAGGCTTTGGGAGGTGGGCGGAGCTTCTCACGCAGAGAGAGTTAGGTGACTAATCATTACGGGGAACTCAAGGCTTTCACATCCGGGGATTCTGACCCGAAGATAATGCCTCCTTGCGGACGGCCCCGGGCCAGGGACTACCTGTGGCCTCAATGATGTCCAGGGGGTTAATATAAGGCGGTCCTATTTGTTCCTCCTGGTTGTTCTTACACATTATACACAAGGAAAATGCATTATGTGTACAGAAAAACTATAATGTTGAGGAGAAGGTCGGGGCAGCAGCTTATTGTCACAAGGGGCTTGCAGCTAAGCATACACTGCTGCCCGAAAGAATCCTACATTCTTGAGCTTTTAGTTTACCAATTCCAGAGGTAGCTTTAGAGCACCACCACATCTGCTGACCTTGATCGTAAATTATTTACAAGAAAGCAGAAAAACGGGATACCTTGTTTGTGCACGCAGAAATTTATACTCTTAACAAGATGACAGCAATGAAACATGGATCAAGCAGGCCCATGATTATACGCCACAAACAGTGCCAGCTTTTACTCCTTGGTTCCAAGAAGGAAAAAAAGTAAAATGCCCCACTTTTATTATTATTATTATTATTATTATTATTTATTATTAATTAAACCCGGTTCTTCCCTTTGCCCTTTTAGGGTCCCTTGCAAGATTGTGCCTCAACACCCTTAGGAATGGTAATAGCCCTTGTGTCAGAAAAAACCACAATAATGTATTATATACTTAAAATTGTGTGTTGTTAATTATTTTTTTTAAATTTATTTTATATATTTTATATTATATATATATATTATGTTTATATTTTGGTTTAATTGTGTGTGTATACAATTATATATAGTCATTTTGTGCTACATTATTGTTTTACATAAAATCTTTATATATTATGTTAAATTTAGTATACAGTACAATTGTGTGTATGGCTGGGTTAAGGCTTATTTTGGGGCACATTTCACCAGTTTTTGGGTATGGTCAATTTGAGCGAAATGCGCCCGAATTTCGGTTTAAACCACGGGTTTATGGGGGAAATGGGTTATGCCTCCTCTCCCTGTGTGTAAAATACGATGATTATACAGCGGGGAGATAAAAATGAAATTTATGGGGGCCCCGGGGGTGCCCTACCCCCCCCCACCCCCCCCCCACGTGACGGAGTATGCAAAATAGCGCTTTCTGAACATCCAAACTTAATTAAGCCTGTGAAAATACCCTATGTGTGATTGATATTGGAGTTTAATTACCAATTTTCTGTGTGTGTTTTATGCCTTTCGGTAATGAGCATGTATCCTTGAGACATGCGTTTTTTTTTTTTGTATGTTCCATCTACATGGCAGATGTGCGTGCCCATGTATACTGAATGTTCATGTGTCTGTAATAAAGTTACTGTAAAAATTTGTTGGTATGTATATGATATGAACTTTCATATACCTCCTCTTCAGCTGTACAGCTGATTAATGAAGTTACAGAGGGGCAGTAGTAGACGCGCTTTAAATATTATTTCAATAGGACACATTGTATAGGCATGCTGGCACTTATAGTTGAATAGATTGTCAGGCTGAGAAAAAGACAGATGTCCATCTAGTAGTGTTGATCCATAGAAAAGCAAACGTATGAGGGAGAAACCAATTATCCTTGTTTTAGGGAAAAAATTCCTTCCCGACTCCAATTTGGTATCAGAATAAATCCCTATATCAGTGACCCTTCCCCAGAATCCTAGACACTATAACTTGTTCTATTATTACATCTAGAAATGTATCCAGACCCTTTTTGAACTCTGTTATTGAATTCCCCATGACAAGTTCCTCTGGCAGAGAGTTGCACAGTCTCACTGCTCTTACAGTAAAGAATCCCTGTCTATGTTTATGTAGAAAGCTTTTTTCTCCATTGTTCTGGATACAGTCCTGGGTATAAATAGATCTTGGGAAAAATCTCTATATTGTCAACCGGATATATTAATACATATTTATTATTTGCCTCCTAAAGCCATTTTTTCTCTACACAATGATCAAAAACCCCAATATACACTAAAATGATTCCAATGAAAATATTGACTTATCCCATGAAAAATAACCCCCAAACATGCTCCATGAAAAAGCACTAAAAAAACCAAATCCTTATATGTTACAAATTTAAGAGCGTATCTCTATTTTTCTTTTTCAAAAAATAGTAAAGCATGCCTAAATTGCTGTTTTCTTTCTTCTGCCCAAAAAAAACAAAATTAAAAGCGTTTTTTCCCCCCAAATGGTATAAAAAATTCCCCTCATCCCAAAAATTAAAAATTTTCCCAAAAATTTTTAAATTTACTTAAAAAAAAAAAGAAAGGCTCTAAAAATTTTGGCAACATAAAAGTTGTTTTTTTTTAAGTTATGTGTAACGTAAAATCAAAAAAAATATATGAATGATGTATCAACTCACAGGACACAGTAAAATTTATAATTAGACTGATGCCGGAAGGGCTTTTGCTATCTTTTTTATCTTGCCCACCAATAATGTAACTAAAGTGATCAAAATTTACATTTTAGGCCAAAAAAAAAGTTATACTGTATAATAAGGGGGTATATATTTTTTATATTTAATATTATATATATATTAATATATATATTTTATATATATTACTGGGATGTTTAGCGTAAGGGTGGAACAGGGTTTCCCACAGACAGAGACGGGGACACGGAAAAAAAGTTCAAGTTCCGGGGTTTGTTGGGTTTTTAAGCAAAAACTTAACAGAAAACAAAAAAAACCCCTTAAACTTCAGGCTAAACAGAAAAAAAAGCCTGCTCGGCGAGATGGCTCCCCCACAGTATTTTCCCTTACATATGAAAAGCAGACAGCGTCTGTTAATCACGCAAGGTTTCTCAGGGAAACCAGTACTCCACACGGGGCCTGTAGGTTTCAGGCTTATGGCCTGAGCCCCCCCCTCACCTGGGGGGGGGAGTGGCCACCAACCCGACTCTTTGCCCCTCCAGAAAGGCCCGACCGGACTAAGCGGATGGAACCGAACCTAAAGAATGTGTCAGAAACATGTGTTTGACACCTATGCTGTGGGCCCTTCCTACGGCCGTACCGCCTAAGGCAGCATGGAGAGGTCTGGGGGAAATATAAACTGCCGTACTTTTCCCCCTGTCACTGTCTCACAATACATATATATTATATATATATATATTATATATAATATTATTTTATTTATATATATATATATATTTATTTTTTAAATGTATTTATATATATTATATATTTATATTTTTAATATATATATATATTTATTTTAAATTAAATCTTATACTTAGTTGATAAAAATAACTTTTAAAACCTTGACAGACTTAAGCAAACCCGTTTGGGACATGCATCAGTTTGGGAAATGCCATTTTATTGATCAAATGTCAGCTGTGCATCGTTGCTCAGTGAAGAGGCACAGCACTAAGCTGATTTTTGTGGCCATTGAGTCCCTTTAATTTTGTTTACTGTGGACCCATTCTGCTTCTGGGGGGTTTCCCAACCCTTTGGGGTAGTTCCCACAGGTTATTTGGCGCTTTTTTAAAAGAGTTTTCGGGCGTTGCACTCCCAAAACGCATAAAAAACCCACGAAAAAGCTTCTTCAAAGGGTTTTAGAGGCTTTCTGGGCATGTTTTTTTTAAAAGGTTTTGGGGGAAAAGGTTTTTTGCAGGTTTTCTCCAACAAATTAATAGCCAGATCAAAAAATGCACCAAAAAGCCCCCAAAAACGTGCCTAAAAACATTTCGAATTGACTGACACTTTTTTTTCAGCACTTCCAAAGAAGTACGTAAAAACCTCAGTGTGTGAGAACTACAACGGTGTTTTAAATAGGAATCAATTAAATGACCTGGGGGCGTTTTGGAGGCTGCTTTGGGCGAGGAAATGCTCCGAAAACCGCATCCAAATAAGATGTGTGAACATACTCTTAGGACTGCAGTGCACACAAGCCTGGAATTCTGGCACATACAAGCCTGGAATCAGAGGGTGTGGCAGGTATGGTCACAGCGTGTTTAACTGCCAAACACAAGATGGCTGCTCCCATCAGCTGTATTTAAAATGGTTCCATCAGTGGTGATAGGTCCCCTTTAAGCTCCTCTGTATAAAAAAGATATAGCAAAGCTTATGAAGGTACAAGGTAGGATGATCAAAGTAAATCATGGAGTAATTGTAAGTTAGTCAGGATTAATTAAGAAAAATTACTGCTTGAAGGGGCTTAACTTTATATACAAATATATCAATAGACAGTTCAGAGATCTGTCCAATGATCTTTTTATACCTAGGTCAGTAATAGTAATTGCACTACATCTAGAGAAAAGAAGATTTCACCATCAGCACAGATGGCTGTTTTTTACTGTAAAAGCAATGACCCCATTGAACCTTTTTGAAAGACAATAATTATATATTATTATTCATTTTAGAGCACCATTAGTTCCACAGCACTGTATAAGCCAAGGAGTTCAGGTACAAAATACAGAACCAGGACAAATACAATAATAACACTAAATAACATACTGGTACACAGAGAGAGAGAGAGAGACACACAATCTTCCCTGCGAGAGCTTACATGGAGAAAGAAGACAGAAGGTGAAGGATGGAGATGCTTGAATTATGGTGTGGTGGCAGCAGAGTTCATGTAAATTGTAGGCTATCATGAAGAGATAGATTTTTAGATTATAGTGACATGCATCAAAGCTTTATATCAAGTATATATACCTTTCCTGTTTAAGTATAAGCAACAGTTAATTTCTTCAGATTGTGCATATTTTGGCGGCACATAAGGGTCCGTCCACACACCATGGTTTTCTCATTGGATTTTCATATGGTTTGCAGATTTGGAAACCGCCTGAAAAATGACCAATAACCGTCCCCATAGATTTAATAGAAAATCCGTTCAGTAGTCTACATTAAACGGATTTTCAGGTGGACGACTTTTCAGCTGCCAGAGTTCCAAAAAACTTTGAACATGTACAATCTTCCGCCTGGTTTTTGGGCAGAAGACGTGCAATTCAATGGTTATGGGGGACAGGCGAATGTGAAAACCGCGGACAAAAATGTCCCCCAAAACCATCCAAAGACGACAAAATACCGTCCGGAATCCAATCAGTATTTTGTATTTGCCTTATGGATGCATCCTAATACAATTTAAATCCTTCTTAATAAAAATTGGTTTGTCCTGAGGCATCCTATCCTATAAAGAAGCAGGATGTTTAATAAGTACCGTATATACTCGAGTATAAGCCAACCCGAATATAAGCCGAGTTACCTACTTTTGCCACAAAAACTGGGAAAACTTATTGACTCAAGTATAAGCCTAGGGGGAGAAATGCAGCAGCTACTGGTAAATTTCAAAAGTAAAAATAGATACCAATATAATTACATAGGTAGTTTAATGTTCCCCATAGGCAGGTATAGGCAGTTTATTGTCCCCCATTGCCAGGTATAGGCAGTTTAACCCCTTAACGACCTTGGGCGTATGAGTACGTCCCAGGGCCGCGCAGGGGCTTTGCAGGGGGGGATCGCTCCGCAACCCCCCCTGCACAGCCGGCGGGTGTTAGCGGCTAATCGCCGTTTAACACCGGCATTAGTAACAGCGCCGGCGGGTGGCTCCGCCGCTGGCGCTGTTTAACTCATCAGACACCGCGGCAAAGATGGCCACGGCGTCTGAATTAAACGCCGATCGGTGCCGCGCACCGATCGTTACGGTCATCGAATCAGCGAAGCTA
Organism: Phyllomedusa bahiana; assembly: GCA_025379985.1. NCBI lineage: Eukaryota > Metazoa > Chordata > Amphibia > Anura > Hylidae > Phyllomedusa > Phyllomedusa bahiana. The sequence continues at coordinate 88,584 of JAODAL010006885.1, read as the reverse complement.
TGCTGCGCCGATCCGATGACCGGCCCATGGTGATGGGGAGACTGTGAGGCCCCCGTCATTTACTCTGGCCGGTTTGCCCCACTTCCGTCCGCAGACAGGAAGGGGGGGAAACCGTCATTTTGTACACCCTAATGCATTGCCTATGCAATGCATTAAGTTGTATTAACAATCGCGCCACCTAGTGGTAAAGTACCATAGGTGGCCTCAATTTTAACTTAAAAAAAAAAAAAAAAATTTTTTAACCCTTACCGCCGGAGCCAGTTTTGGCCTCTCTGGACAGAGCCCCATTTTTTAAATCTGTAAATGTGTACTTTATGGTGAGAATAACTTTTTGACACTTTAAACCCTATCCATGTGATTCAGAGACTGTTTTCTCGTGACACATTGTGCTTTAAGATAGTTAGAAATTTTGGTCCAAAAAATGTTGTTTATTTGTGAAAAATATCAAATTACGTGAAAAATGTGAAAATGTACCAATTTCAAATTTCCCAAAAATTTCTGCATGTAAAACAGATGGTTTTCCACTCAAAAAAGTTTATAAAATGCTTTTAGTTTGGCATCATTTTTTTAAATGCCTTTTTTTTCTTTACGACATTAGGGGGCTTATAAATTTAGTAGTAATTTTCAAATTTTCAAGAAAATTTGCAATTACTTTTTTTAGGGCCCAGTCCAGTTCTAACGTGACTTTGATTGACCTGTATGTTAGATAACCCCAAAAATTGACCTCATCTAAGAAAACTACACCCCCTAAAGATTCAAAACCGCTTTTAGGAAGTTTATTAACACCATTAAGTGTTTCACAGGAATTAAAGCAAAGTAAAAGTGAAATTTCAAAATTTCATTTTTTGCTTTATTTTTACTTTTTATACATTATTGACAGGAATACGGTAAACGTGGTCAGGGAAATGCAACTTAATATTGATTCCCCAGTTCTGCCATTTTCAGAGATATCCCATAGGGGGCCTAGTGCATTATTTGGCCCCAACCACAAGCCCAGAATAGGAGGAAACACCCATGGGGCCTCTGGGTCTCATTTTCATTACGATTTTATTTAGGCGCCATTTAAAGTTTGCGGACACCCTAAGGTTCCAAACTAAAAATAAATACCCCTAAAAAGACCCCATATTGGAAACTACACCCCTTATGGAATATATCCAGGGGTGCAGTGAGTATATCGACCCCACAGGCATTTCACTAATTTTTTTAGTGTTTGGCTCTGAAAATAAAAAAAAATATATTTTTACAATAATCTGCAATTTTAGCTGAAAATGTTATTTTTACAAGGATTTTTGGAAAAAAAAGCCCCAAAATTGTGTTACGCAATTTCTTCCAAGTTCGTCAATACCCTACATGTGGGTGTAAACTGCTGTTTTGGCACATGGCCGGGCATACAAGGGAGGGAGCGCTATTTGGCTTTTGGAACGCAGATTTTGGTGGGAACCTTGTCACATTTGCAAAGCCCCCCAAAGTACTAGAACAGGTGAAACCTTCAAGAAGTTGCCCCTTTTTGGATTAAAACACCCCAGGGATCTCACTAAGGGTGTATTGTGCATTTTGGGCGCACAGGTCTTCCGTAGTTTTTTTTTATCTGGGCCATGGAAATTGGGGGGGGGGGGGGGGAAACGCAGTTCCGCCATTGTTTTGGCTTCGTTTTTACAGTATTCGCCATACAGGATAAATGAGGGTTTAACTTTATATGGGGGTCGGTACAATTACAATGATATAAATTTTATTAGTTTTTTATGTTTTATTACTTTTAACACAATAGAAGCGAGTTTTATTAAAGTTGCGTTTTTTTGTTGTCTTTCTGACAGCATGCTTTCTTCATTTTTTGCATATGGAGCTGCTTGTGGTTTTTTTTTACGATGAGTTGATGTTTTTTTGGCACCATTAGGGAGGCATGTGATGCTTTAATCACTTTTTATTTAAGGGTTTTTTTGAGGCATTTTTTACAAAATACAGCAATCCTGGTTGTGTTTTTTATTTTTATTTTTTTTCAGCGGTCACTGTGCGGTATAAATGAATGCTAGTTTTACTCAAAAAGGTTTATACGATTACAGCGTACCACATTTGTATATTTTTTTAATGTTTTAAATGCTTTTACACAATAAAAAACACTTTTATTTGAAAAGGAAAAAAACGTTTTTGCACCGTCGCGGTCTGAGAGCCCTAACATTTTTATTTTTCTGTTTATGGAGCTGTATAGGGACTTTTTTTTCCGGGATGTTGACGTTTTTATTGGTAACATTTTTGGGGGGACAAGACTTTATGATCGCTTTTAAATCCGTTTTTTGGAAGGCATAGTGAAGAAAATTTCTGCATCCTAGCAGTGTTTTTTTATTTTTATTTTCCCAATAGCGTTCACCGTGCAGTATCCATGACAAGTTAGTTTTTCTCTGTGGGTTGGACGATTACGGTGAAAACCCAATTTATGTAGTTTTTTTATTTGAAAGCACAATTTTTTTGAAAAAAAAGTGTTTTTATTGTGTAAAAAATATTTTATGCATCGCTATCCCTTTTAATAGCCAGAACTTTTTAATTTTTCCATATACAGAGCTATGTAAGGACTTTTTTTTTTCTGAATTAACTGACTTTTTTATTGGAATCACTTTAATTTTTATATTTGTTTTTGATTACTTTTTACTCAATTTTTTTTGCTGCAGGTTGAACAAAAATCGCAATTCTGTGATTTTTTTTTTTTTTTTTACGGCGTTCACCGTATGGGTTAATTAACATGAAAAATTTATAGGGTGGTTCGTTTCGCACGCGGCGATACCAAATATGGGTACTTTATTTATTTTTGATCTTTTTTGGGCGGATTGGGGTTTGTAAATGGGAAATGGGCGATTTACGTGTTTTTATTTAATTTTTTGTGTTTGTGTTTTACTTTTTTAAACTTTTTTTTTACTTTTTCACACTTTTTACACTTTTCCCAGGGGGGAATTGCATGAACGATCGTCAAATCGTTCATGCAATAGGAGATCAGCATACAGCTTATAGCTGTATGCTGGTCTCCATGACAACTGTCTGTCACGCTGCCCACAATGCATTGTGGGCATCATGACGTCACCAGACAACCCGGGTGCTGTCATTCAGCATCCGGGCTGTCTGGTAGGAGATCAGTACCGGCACTGAAGCGCCGTTACTGCGCCGGTATCGCGGTCAGCAGGAGCTCACTCCTGCCGCCTGCAGCTGCGATGTCGCGACCACGATGTCGCGACATCGGGGGGATAATCCCCCGCGGCCGGAGGCCATCCGGGCGTGGGGGATGCGGGATGATGCCAGCGGTAATATACCGTGGTTCCCCTGCCGCATCTTGCGCACTCCGCTGTGACCCCGCAAGATCCGCTTGACATACTCATACGGCAATTTGCGGGAACCCCTACCCGACATTGCCGTATGAGTACGACAAATGTCGGTAAGGGGTTAAAGTACAAAAAAAAATAATAGAAAAGTTACACATATTTGGTATCGCCGCGTCCGAAAAAGTCCGATCTATAAAAATATAACATCATTTATCCTGTACGCTGAGCACCGTAGAAGAAAAAAAAATTCCAAACGCCCAAATTGCGTTTTTTGGTCATTTTACGTCACTCAAAAAATGGAATAAAAATGATCAAAAAAGTCGCATTCCAAACTGGTAGCAATAAAAAGTTCACTTCAGTCCGCAAAAAAATGCCGCCTCACTGACGTCCGTAGGTGTTAGTACAAAAAAGTTATTGGTCGCACAAAATGGTGCTATGGCGCAAATTTCAAAAATAGAAAATGTTTGGAATTTTTTTACGGTACCAAAACATAACGGAAACCCTACATGTTTGGTATTGCCGGATGTGTAACAACCTGTAGAATACAGATAATACATTATATTCACCGAAGATTGAACGGCGTAAAAGCAAAACCCCCGCAAATATGGCGAAAATACATTTTTTTGTCACAATTTGTCCCACTTGGAATTTTTTGGCGGTTTCCCAGTATATTCTATAGTATAGTGAATAAGACCATTAGAAAGTACATCTTGTCCCTCAAAATAAAAGCCCTCATGTGTCTATTTAGGTGGAAAAATAAAAAAAGTTATGGCTTTCAGAAGGCGAGGAGGGAAAAACGAACGTGTCACAAAAAAAAAAAAACGCCTGGTCCGTAAGAGATTAATATCCCTCATAGGCAGGTATACAAGTAAATGTCCCCAATAGCAGGTATAGGCTATTATAGGCAGTTATATGTCCCCTATAGGCAGGTATATTCTGTTATAGGCAGGTATATGTTCCCCCATAGGCAGGAATAGACAATTATAAGCAGGTAATTGTGCCCAATATACAGGTATAGGCAATTATGCAGTTATAGGCAGGTAATTGTCCCCCCGGCTGTTCAGAGTCCACTGCGGAGCAGGGAGTTCTCGCTTTCTGCTCCGCGGTGGTATCTTCCCCTGTATGCGCTACCAGAGAAGTCGTATACAGGGCAAGAGATCGCTGACTGCGCCCGGGACACCGCAGCGCCCGGACGCTGTCAGCGGACGCTGTCAGCTGACTCGGCCTTCAGTTGTATGTGCTCCCTGAGAGTCCGCATAATGAGGTCCCTGCCCCCCCCCCCCGGGGGCATTTCAGTACCCGAGCTAAAGGGGGACTGGGGAAAAACCAAGTCAATTTTCAGCACATTTTTGTGCTAAAAAAACTGGTTATATGAGAAATTTGATACATAAGAATTTTTTATACTATAGTTGTTCTCATAAAAATGTGCATCAACAAAACCGATATATAAAATATTATTGTTTTTAGATATTTTTTCAATTAATTTGTGCTTAAAAAATTAAATTCAAGGGGATAGGTTGAAAAAAGGTAAACTTAAACCCCTAAAACCCCCTACTTTATCGTCGGAGAAAGTAAAAATACCTTATAGTCATTTCCCAATTCCCTTACAAAGAAAAAAACCCTTCCAACCCAATGTTTTAAAACATAAAAAAACCCCCAAATCAAAATCTCATCGCGAATCAGCCCCCAAAACCTAAAATTTTAAGGGGGCGATCGATTTCTAACGAAGTGGAATTTTTTTTAAATTTCGGAAAACTTGGGTTTTCTGCACGAACCCGCGTTTAGGGATTCCGGGAACGAAGGGGTTTTTTTAAAAATTTGCTGAAATGGCCCAAGGGCACAGGCTTTACAGGGGGCAGAGAACTCTGGGGGGAAGAAGGGGGGCCCCTCAATGAATTGCAGACAAAAAATCAGAGCCGCAGGCTTTTGTGACTCCAGCATTTAAAAAAGAAAGGACGGCACCCCCCTTCTCACATTCCTCTATTGTTTTGGATAAAAGCGTCTCTCTCTGCTACAAGATATCATTAAAAGCAAATTGTTTTTTCAGTTTGGGGGAGGGGGAAAAAGACCACTAAAAGTCTGTTATTTGCTCACCCAGTTTTCGGGATCCCTTAAAGTCACCTGAAAGAAGCTGCTTTTATCAAAGAGGGGCCTCAGTTCCCCAAATTTTAAATGCCCCCACTTTATCATTTTATTTATTTTTGGGGTATTCTCCCGGGGTGCCCCGGGGTGGGTGAAATTTTCTGCCCCATATACATTTAATTTCCCTGGCTATTTTTGGGGGAATTTTAGATTGGGGGAATCCAGCAATCCTGTTATGTTGCACGGGGATAAAATACAGGTGTTTTTTGTCCCCCTCATTAATTTGACCTGTGCAATATTAGGGAATAAAGATTTGGGAATCCACTCAATCCTGTTCTTTTTGTTTGGAGGAAAACAAGTGTTTTTTGCCCGCCACATTTAAATTTCACTTCTGATTATTAGGGAATTTCAGTTCGGGAACCTCTGTCCTGTTAGGTTGTTTTTTGGAGTAAATACAGGGTTTTTTTTATCAATACAGCATCTTCTTTAAAACAGAGTCTGTTTTTGAAATACCCCCCGATTTAACCCCACTACAACACTAACGGGATGCAGACAGAGGGGTGGCGGGCTCTTCAAGCTTTTGGCAGTGGCACAAACATTCCGGGAGCGGCCGGTCACATTGAATTTTAGGGGATGCGCACGGGGGTGACCAGCGGGGCCAGACGCCGGGCCCTTTCATGCCTGTTTGACCCGGCCACTAGATACTGGGTCACCCCAAACTTCCTCCCAGATGACATCTGAAAACCCCCAGCCAAAGTGGGTGAACGTCAAAAAAAAATTTATTTGGCATCCCCCGGAGCGGGTCGGGGCCCCCTCCCCTGCCCTAACCCCCCTCTGTCCCTTTGGGTTCCCTCACCAAGATCTCTATGTGGTCGGGCCTCACTCCATATACGCGGGGAAGTTACGCAGCTTTGCACTAAAAATTTTCCCCTTCTTTCATACGAAAATAAAGACACAGTTACCTGGATTATTAGATCAAATCAAAAAGAAAATTTTTTAAATCCTCTACACTTCTTTTATATGGTTAGAGATGGGGATGGGTCATTCAACCCCACAGATAAGCTAAAATTTTGGGATGTACATTTTGACCAATCAGAACAAAAACAGTAAATAAAGTAATTTCTCTTAAAAATCTGCTGACCAGCTCTTCAAAAATTTGGGAATAAAAAATAATTTCAATTTTAATCTCTGGGTACTGGACCAAATGTGACCCCGTAATCTTCCCTTTCTCAGGTTATGTACATCGTATGATTTAAAAGCAAAATGTTTGGGATACCCTTGATCAAAAAAATTTCTTTGAGGGCAGTCAGCACCTACTTGGCAGAAAAGGGGGCAACATCTCTGCTTCTTGCGTAGGGGGAAAGTAATGATTTGGAGAGTGGCACGGAGGGTTTTTTTGCCCTCAGTTTACCTGCATACCCTCTCATACTGAACCGTTAGGAGAATAGCATGAGGGGAAACCAAAAGAGACAAGTGGGGCCTTTGACTTCATCATCATCCATCGGAGAAGAGGCGAGCTTTGCATCAGGACACGCACCAGCAATCTATGTGGCCGTGATTCAGAAGGGGGCAGCATGCAGTCAGACCAAACGGGCCCCGGGAGAAAAACCGCTTTGCATCCAAAAAGTAGCGGACAGAGGCCAGCAGGCAGCGGGGGTTAGTAGTCACTCGTGCGGAGCGTTGGGTTTAAAAACACCCCCATGGATTTGCATTTTTTTTTAAGACACCAAGGAGCCAACATGGTATATGTAAAACTGTGGGGATTAAGGGGAAGGTGGCCCCGGGACAACGTTGGCACCACAACCCCCCTCAACTATACGCGTCACCATGCAGTGCCCGGGAGAAATGTGGCTCAGATTGTGGGTTTCCACCTGCCGCTGCAAAAACAGCAGCAGCACGCCCATGGGGCATGCCATTGCAGCCATCAAGCTCCACCCAACAGAGAGCTGTTTGTCTTTCCCTCATCTCCTGGACAAGATCTTGCTCCTCGCCACTCATGGGCCACCAGTCTTCAACGAGGTGTTTTTCCAAAGACAACATATGGGGCCAAACCCCCTAAGGTGCAGAACTGGGCCTGCCCCTGTCCAAGTTTTTGGTACGCAGTCCCTCCCCCTTCCCAAATGGTGGCTCTGAACCCTTCAGAGAACTTATGGCTTTGCCGGCTGAGGTGGGAGTTCCTTTACGGCCCCTGAGGAATTCTTTCCCGCCCACCACACCAACAACTTGGCAGGGGACCCCCCGCTTTCTCCTCCACGTTGCAAAAATGCCGCTCCTCCCAATGTCCCCTCCTCCTCCCCCACCACCTCCGCTCCACAAAACAAATGCTGCTCATCACACCACATGTGCAGGGCACAGTGGTGTCACGCATTTACCCAGTTTGCCGGGGGAACGAAGTACACAGGGGAGGCGCCCCCTCATTTAATACAAAAACGATTTTTGCTTTCTCTGCGCCCAAATCAAATAGGACCAGGGTGACGACAAGGGAGGAACATGAATCCGCGCGAACCAAAGGGGGATGGGCTGCGCCCCGCATGGCCCGTGTTCAATCTGGGTTGTAAAAGGTTCCGAATCTTCCATCCATTTCAAGAATTAAAAAAAAAGGACAAGAAACTGTGATGCATTTACTCATTTACAAAACCAAGCACCCCTCCTCGAGCTGAGCGGCGTACGGCCTCCCCAAACCACGCTGATATTCAGCCTCCCAGTTAGACGACTGTATGAACAGAGAAAGGGGGATTTAAAGTTTTTTGATGATTAAACGAACAGGATTTTCCCTTTGTAATTTGATGTACCAGTGGCAGCTCATGCGTGACCCGCCGTTTTCTCAGGCCCTTGAAGAGGCCAAGTTATTTGTCAGTCACCAGGGGTAGAGATAATAACGTCATTTCCCTGCTTTTCGTCCTTACAACCTGCAAAAACTGTCTGGAAGGGGGTGGAGCGTGGCGCCCACATCTCCGGCCCCATAGCCGGGGGGGGCGAATGGGGGGAGAGGAGGGCATTTGGGGCACAAGCAGGTCTGGGGAAATGAGTGGTTTTTCTACTCAGGTGACAGGAGAGGAGGAGCAGGAGCATCCGAAGGAGGTAAAGGAAGACGAGGCAGATGACCCAGAAGCACCATGGCAAAATACAGTGGAGATGGAGGCTGGGAGTCCCTCAGAGCAACTTGCGCAGATGGCCCGCAGCATGCTTATTTGCCTGGCTAGTGACAGCCGAATAGTCACCACCCGGGCAGAGGATAAACTTTCAGGCTCTCCACCCTATTGGACCCTCGTTATCGGTCCAAAATGGGAGCCTTTTTCCCAGCTATTGAGAGGGAGGAGAAACTGGCGTACTATAGAGGAGTCCTGTGTAGTCATTTGGCCACTGTCTATGTGCGGCATCGTCCATCCTCTGACAGGTCTTCAGCGCCCACGTACCGGGGGGTTCTTCAGCGCCCACGTACCACTGCCACGGCTGCTATGGGGAGGTGGGGGGGAGAGGGGTAGGAGCAGTAGCAGCTCAATCAGCAGCAGCCTAAGTCTGGAGTCGTTGATGAGCAGCTTCCTTCACCCGCCTAGTGAGGAGAGTACTCAGCAGCAGCAGGACCTGGAGCAGACCCTAAACCAGCAGGTGGTGGCCTATTTGGGACACACTCTGCCACCCCAGTTAGAAGATCTGCTGGACTAATGGGCAGCCAAACTCGATGTGTGGCCGCAACTTGCCGAGTTTGCAGTGGAGAAGCTGCCCGGCCAGTAGTGTGGCATCAGAGTGGGGGTTCAGTGTAGCGGAGGCCATTGTTAACGCTTGTCCACCTGAAATGTGGAGAAACTGACCTTTGTCAAGATGAATCAGGCGTGGATCAGCCAGGATTTCCACACACCAATGCCATATGCATCAGATTAGATCAACCATGATGCCTCCCCAAAACTTTGAGTAATGAGTCTGGATTCAAACTACCTGCCACTATTCTGATGATGCCACCTGCCTGCCTACCACAATCTTTACCAGGGACTGGTATTGCCACCTGCCTCCACATTCTGTCATTGTGCCACTCTCTGACCTCATGCTGCTGCCATCACCTCCACACTGTGTCATTGTGTACTATATGACCTCATGCTGCTGCTACTGATGCTGCTGCTGCTGTCACCTCCACACTGTGTCATTGTAGCACTCTATGAACTCATGCTGCTGCTGCTGATGCTGCTGCCGTCACCTCCACACTGTGTCATTGTGACAAACTGTGACCTTATGCTGCTGCTGTTGCTGCTGTCACCTCCACAGTGTGTCATTGTGACAATCTGTGGGCTCCTGATGTTGCTGCCACCTCCAGATTTTGTCATTGTGCCACTCTATGACCTCATGCTGCTGCTGTTGCTGCCGTAATCTCCACACTGTGTCATTGTGCCTATCTGTGGGCTCCTGATGTTGCTGCCACCTCCAGATTTTGTCATTGTGCCGCTCTATGACCTCATGCTGCTGCTGTTGCTGCCGTCACCTCCACCTTGTGTCACTGTGCCAATCTGTGGTCTACTCATGTTGCTGCCACCTCCACACTCTGTGGCCTACTGATGTTGCCATCTCCACACTCTGTCATTGTGCCACTCCGTGGCCTACTCATGCTGCAGCCAATTGACCACTGTCTCACTAGAACACCCTGTGGTTTCCTAATGCTGTTTCCACTCTCCACCACTCTATGACATTGCCACTATGTTTGATTTTCCCCTTCTTTTCACCTGTCAGAAGGAATGGGAAGGATCAGGATTGTCTAGCCAAAAGCAGGAGTGGATACAGAACACAGAAGACATGCAAGTATCCCATTTACTGTTCATCTCTGTTTTGGCTTTAGCAATACTGATGGATTATTGACCGACTGAAAGCGGACACTGACGGATGAAAGGAAGGGCAAAATGATCAGAGACGTCAACGCATAATTACTGCCGGCACCCTCTCCACTCATTCGGGGGGGCTCTACATGTATAAGTGTGTAAAATATATGGGTAAGGATTGAACACCAGAATTACTTATTCAATTTTCTTTTAACTCATTTATAGCACAACTTGCCTTTCTTAGTGAAACATAGCAACAGTAGACAACTGGTGGATCACATCATACACTATATCCCTCCGAGAGTCTCTGCAATAGAGTTCAATATCCGGAACAGGACATGCAAGAAAACTGCATCTTTCCACTTCCTTTGAGTGTTCTTTCTTTTCCTTCTTTGTCCTCCTGTCTTTCTTAATCACACTTCAATGGTGTATCGCCTTTTTCTTTCTTGTTCAACTGACTCCCCGTGTCTCCCGACAAAACGGCAGTTGAGACCGCCCTTGCCATGCCTCCCTATTCCTGATTTGCTGGCTTACCAATCAGAAGGAGGAGGAATAGTAAGTAAGACCCAACAAGATTCAAAGCTCCCATCAAGTTTGGTTGTGCTGGAGTCCAATAAGTACAATATAAAGACAAGACAAACAGGTATTTAGAGACATCACAATAGAGGAGGAGAACACAGACAAGAGAGGGGCATGACAACAAATCCACACACTTTGATTTAAAGAAATACAGTGACAGTGCTATTTAGAGGGAAACTCTCCCCCCTTACAAGTGTTTAACAGAACAGGTTCTGTCATATTCTGAAGAAGCATCTGGTGACAGTGTAAAGCTCTGGCCTCGTGGAGTGACCCTTGCTATGACGTCCCCTTACTGTGCTGCGAACTGTGGCGGCTTCAGGAACCTACTATTGTGTTCTTTGACGCTATTATAGGATCTTGCCCTCAGCTCATTTTTTTCCAGCTGGCGCTGACATGACTATCAGACTGCTTTCCCACTTCAGTTTTTTGGTCAGTTTTGCCCCCGTAAGTGCCCAGGGAATTTTAAAGTGAAGCGATTCTAAGACCGGCGGCTGTCATGAGCGTGTCATACTAAAGCATTGTATGAAGACCAAATCAGGCTCGCTATGCATATTTGAGCATGGCACAATGTTCTACAGAACCCTACAGGCTCTCTGCAGCCAGGAAATAACTGTTCTTTTTAACGCGGTTCGCCACGGATAAATTCAGGTCGAAACAAACTTTGTTGGAAAATTCGATGAACTCGGCAAATCGAATTTTTGAGAAATTCGCCCATCTCTACCTGTAATACTTTTTTTTTTTTTTTAAAGAAAAGCATCTAAGCCCTTCCATTATAATTCCCTTTCACAAATCCATAGTATCACTGCTCTTATAGTAAAAAAAAATCCCTGTTTGCAAGCTGCTCATTTTTTTGGTCATTTCAAGTCCACTAAAAATTGAAATAGAGTGATCAAAAAGTCACATGTATCCAAAAATGATACCAACAAAAAGTACACTTCAGCCCACAGAAATCCCCCCCCTTTCTCAAAACCATAGGTGGAAGTATAAAAAAGTTATGAAAATGTTTGGATTTTTTTCTCTAGTACTAAAACAGAATGAAATCATATCAACCCGCAGAACACAGATAATACATCAATTATACCGAAGATTTGGCGCCGTAAAAACTAAATCCCCATAAACATAACACACGTACGTTTTTTTTTTACTTTTCAAGCCCACTTAGAATTAGTTTCCCCAGTATATTCCATGGTATGCTGAATGACACCATTAGAAAGAACATCTTGTCCCACAAAATAAAAGCACTCACATATCTATGTAGATGGAAAAATAAAAAGGTTATGGTTCTGGGAAACGGAGAGGAAAAAATCTGAAAACAGCTGCATTCTTAAGGGGTTAAATCTAGGCTGTAGGCATTCAGATGGCATTATTTGTCCCTTACTCAACATTGCCAATATTTGTTGCACTATAGAGTGTGTGATACCCTACAAATGGTTGTGTATGTTTTTATTTAAATTGTTTGAAGAATCATGAATGCACTATACACACACCAATGCCTTATGCATCAGATTAGATCAGTCATGATGCCTCTCCAAAACTTTGAGTAATGAGTCTGGATTCAAACTACCTGCCTTAGCTCACATGTATGAATGGGGCTGCGCCAGAAGTCTGGTGTCTTTTCAGCCTGAGATCTAGCGCAGCCCTATTCACTATAGTTTTAAATCTCCCCAATATCAGGCGCATTACATAGTGCCCGTGGAGGTGGGGCGCACTAGAACTGTATGAAGTTATAGATTTATAGGCACATTACTGCTGGAACAGGTAAACCACTTTCAAAGTGGTTTACCTGAGCCAGATGTGCTCACCCTAGACGCTAGGAATGCGCTGCTTGATTTATGAACCCCGACTGTAGAGTGGGAGATTAAATAAATGTTATGGTGCATTTCATCTAATGCATATTTATAATTGCTCGCACAAATAGAATATTCTAGCATATTAATTCACATACATCACCCTATGATGGTGGTATAGTTGCTTTTCAATGTGATGCCTGTGACACTTTTCTTTAGATTTTACACTAGTGTTTTAACCCCTTAGCGCTCCATGATTAGGCATATGTACCAATAGTGAAGACCCTAAGAGGGTATGGAGTGGGCACACTCACTGAGACTGCTCCATACGTGATGGTTGCTGGCTGTTACTTGCCGTCTATTGCAGCCGGGATCGGAGTTAAACACGAGAGTTGAGTACTAATGTACTGCAGTATGTAGGATAAGCAGCAGCTCGATAGGAGTGATCGACGCGTTTGCTGTTCATAGTCCCCTAGGCGCCAAGCAACCCCCCACCATCCGTGAAGTAAAAAAAGTCAAGAAAAAAAAATCAACAAAATTTTTATATAGTCATAACACATCCCTTTTAACCATTTTACAAATAATAAAAAAGTTACTCATAATTGGCATTGCTGTGTCTGTAAAAGTCCAGTCTATTGGTGAAATATAGTCTCAATCCCGCATGCGTGTAACACTGTGAATCAAAGATACAAGCAAAAATGCAGAAATGTGAGTTTTTTTTTATGTCACATCTGCCTGTCCACAGAACATAAAAAAATATGAAATCAACAAGGTTCAAAATCTAGAAGCATGCCATGTCACTCCTAACTGGATACAATAAAAACTTAGACCCCATTAACGCACACTCAATACAAAACTCGTGTAAACACACCTCAGCATTCTAATGAAGGAAAATAGAAAATCTTTATATGTTGTCTCATGCATCATGGCTATTGTGGAAGCAATTCTTTTTTTCTAAACATTTTTATTTATTTAAGTTGGTGATGATTGTTGGAAGGCTACTATCAAATCTGCAGTAATACTTATAATATAATTTGACATCTGTCTAAACTGTATACCGTGGAACTTCCAATATAAGAAATCTTTTGGACCAGATTTCATAGTAATGGCTCAATTTGCTTTTTAATGTTTTCATCACACATTTACACAACACGTCCTCCACACGATTATTTTTTTTTTTTTTAGTAATTTACTGGTCGTGTACCATTATATGGGGCGTGTTCAATGGTTCCATTTAAAAATACACCTTGTATTACAACAAACAAGCCATAGTCTATCTAGGTGGAAAAATAACAAAAATTATGGCACGCTATGGTATGCCTAGGATGATAAATATCATATATTTAACAAATATCATGGAACAATTGCTGTGTCTTGTAAGGGGTTGTCTTAATACAAAAATTAGCTTTCAACATATATGGAATGGCAGATTAGGACTTTTGTCAAATACATAATTGCTCTTTTATATAGAGATAAATATGCACTGTGTCTAGAGATTTAAAGAGAGATTTGTTGTACAGTTTCGTTGCGCGAGGTGGCTGTCTGGGCGTGCCTTGGCAGTCTACGGGCTAGGGTCTGTTAGGTGTGCAGGGGAGTGTCAGCTCCGGGAGTGAGTTATTGGAATCAGAGCAGTAGGGCACGGTTCTTCCAGCTGGCATACGCCATACACACACATCTCTATCCTTGTACTGTCCTCGATCATCTCACTCACCATGTAGTTTCGACACTAGTTAGAGTTGCCGTGGCTACCCAGCCATTTGCCCGGGTTGGTTTGCCGCCGTGACCGGTCTGGGGGCCACCACTTGTCTTTGGTCTCGGCGTTCGGCCAAGCTATTCGGGGAGGACAACCCTCAGACATACGCCAAGGTCAGCATGGTTTCACCGTCTGTCGCAGTGGTGAGAAATGAAAATGGGATAACAGGGAGGGCATAGCACATACTTATCCTTGGTAGATGACCAACCACCACCCTTTAAGTCTACTTGACCCGCTGTAGCCTGCACAATAGTTGATGGACCTCACGTTGCCGTGTCGAAGATGGGAGACACCATGGAGAATCCCGCTTGTAAGTCCGGAAGAAACCGCACTGCACGGTTGCGGTAATTGTGAGTGTGGCTGACCATTCATCTGAAACGGCTTAGGAGCCTTTGCCCGATCCCATCGTGTGTACCCCAATCCAGCTTGGTGTTCTCGATCTACAAAGGTCCCTATATGACACACAATGCCATTATCAACTTCGCTGCAGGAGCCAGTGAGCTGAGTAAGGAAGTGTCGTGAAAGTACTACCCCACGGACAATCAACCCCCCCCTAGGGTCGTGCATGCCGCTGCAGAATGATGACTACGGGCGCCAAGCATTGACGAGTCGGTTTTCACCACGGCCACCATCCTTGTCGCTGTTTGTATACCCTCGGCACATCGGGTCGCACCATTCGGCCGCGCTTTTTTTGAGCTCGTACTTGTATGCTGAGCCTCGCTTAGTAGATTGGTGCCGGGCCACCGCTCGCACTCCCACTGGGCAATCTGGTGCTTGTTCGGTCACTTCTTTGTGTATTCGCACGGGTCTGCGTGTCCATCATCGTTTGGCTCAAAGACCCTGGTCGGAGACAATGCTGTAGATAGGGGGTGTACACTCTTTGGGCCACACCTACTGAGTTGTCGGGCAGTAACTCGTCGGATTGTACTGGGGGTCACCGAGGCACATCCTTCTAATAATATCCGCCCACGTGGTGAATCACTGATTGCTCCATAGCGGCCTCACCGTAATTACCGGTTGTGGCCCCCTCTCGTTCTGCATTTCCCAGACATCACCATTTCACAGTGCAGCACTCCGGGCGCCTCGGTGTACGAGTCGATATGCCCCCTAGGGTTGGATTATCTGTTCGCAGGTCCGTACAGGTATTGGGGCGGGAGCCGTTACTCGGTCTGTCAGTAACTACAAAATCGACTCGGGTAGATCGAACCCCTCCTTTGCTCCTGTTTGCCGGAGTTTACACGGGCACGGCCTATTACGCACCCCATAGACCCGACTAAGACACATCCGCCTTCCTCGCCCATCGTCAGGGGCCCGTTGGAGTGTTGCATACGGGTCAGCGTTTTCTCCGCGCGTGTCCTGCTTTTCCCCCTGTGTGGGGTGTTCAAGATGGACTTACGGACTCGTCGGTGGGGGGTATCACTCTACGGTCGAACCCAGATGGTTGACAGAGTCTCGAGGACACGACGTCTGGTGCGGGTACACCTCGGTAAAGTGCATGGGCTGAGATGGCTTGGGCCAAGCTTGCTCCAGTCACATGCAGACGGCTTTGGCGCGTCGACTAACGTTGTTTGATGGATTTAGGCACTAAGGGCAGTTCCCCCGGCACAGATGCCGAGGGTGCCACCGTCTTTGCCTTGTACGCTGGGATGGGGGATCTCGGTGGCGGCCTGTTATTCGCGCTTGTGATGCGGTTATTACCTTGCGATTTAGTTAGAGGGCCTTGGAGCTGCCCCCCTGGCGGGCTGCCCTTCGCCGGTCACAATATAGGGTCGCCGTGTCGTAGGGTTACTATCTCTCTTAGTTGCCTCCATTGTTGATTACTTCGTTGGGTCGCAAGGTGGGCTGAACGAGTATGGAAGCGGAGTAGTCTGCTCGTTGGGGCTAGGTCACCCCTCTTCGATATGGACCTCTGTACCGCCGACGATGCGCTCTTGTGTGAGCCGCTGTATGGTCAGAGCTGGCTCCAGACCCTCACTCTGTGCATAGTGATCTGCCATTGCCGAGAGTTTGATCAGGGGCGAGAGGTGTGGACACTTCCAGGGTGGGTGCAGGAATACACTATTTAAACAGTTCTCCACGCACGTGCCGAGGGCTCACCGAGAGATAAATCGTGTGTGTAATATTGACTTGAGTTGACGATTACACAGTGGAGCAGGAGACTCCAGACTGGTGTCACCCTGGACACGGTAACATTGGCTTATAATAATCGGGCCATCAGAACTGATGTGTCAGACGTTGGGGGCCTACAATTCTTTCGTTGCTCGGCTCAGCCTTTCTGTGATTTTGTCGCGTAACGCTAGCTGCCTGGGCTCTATTAATAGGGCATTAACTCTAAGATCTGTGGCCACCGTAAGTTTGCGCCTGTTGTGTATGGATCCCGTTACATACGTGTTCTAGTTCTGAGGCCCTACGTGGGGGGCATTGGTGCTGCCGGGGCGCACACCGAGTGTGCTTTTTTATCATAGTAGGGTCGTTTTGTATGGTGGCGCGCCCACGGATCCTGAAATTTTATGCGGGAGTGGGCCTGGCGTAAGAGGACGCGTTATAGTAGGCATGAGTTTCGGACTGTCTCCTAAGGGCGCCAGAGGTCGTGCACTGCCACTTCTAGGTGGTGGTTTCGTCCATCGAAATGGTCCTCCACCCCGGGTGTACGGACACTGCGGCCTGCATTTGACTAGGCCCGACGAGAACACTCGTCCGTTGACGAAGCAGCAGGTGGCACACGGCGCCCCGAACCGCCAGGAAACAATTGCGCATGGGTGGTGACTGCCTGCTTCAATGAGTCCGTGTGTTATCCTCAACTCGGTGTTGATGTGCTTGGGTGGGGGGGGACGACGTAGCGACTTCCACGTTGGGCATTCTCTCTGCTTACCGTTTGGCCATCACCATGTCATGTACTTGGCGAGGGCTGACAGGGGCTATCTAGGACCTACCACAGGGATCCTCGGTTGACTATTCGATATATGGCGAGCTGTTAAATAGCTTTGCACAGACCACTAGGCGATATATCTCATCGACTTTAGGAGAGGGTGCACGCGGGAAATATAAACAGGTTCGTCCGCTACTGTAGAAAGGGGGCACGACATCTGGACCGCCGGTCTCCGCGGCTGGGATGAACCGCCTCTACGGGTGCTTACATTTAGGGGAGGAGGCTGGGAGTACACCACCTACACGGGTGGAAGAGCCCGTGCCCTTCCACCTTCTCACCACATCGCCAAGGCACCTGTTCATGGACACAGTACTTACTGCTCTGACGCATAGGACCACTTCTGAACGAAGGAGTAATCGTGCCACCGCTGGGCGGTGTCGGACCTATACTGTGTAGTATAATGCCCCTCATGTGACCGGTTTGGTACTTTTACTCCTGCCTGGCCCCCCGCCTCTTGAGAGGTTCTATTTTAAATCCATCTAATAACGCTATGATAAAGTAAGTGCTATGTTGGTACACATCCTCTTCTGTTTCCGTGGGATGTTTTTCGATCCGTGGTGGATTGCGGACAGGCAGGACACAGAGCTAAGAGTTAGGTAGCTGGCATGAGTGCACCGGTCTTATTGCCCAGATGTTCGTGGCCACCAGCTTTGCACGCCTGCCGCGGAAATCCCCCTGGGGTCTACTGCCCCACTTCAACTGGTAGGTTTGGTTGGCTCCCCGTCTTCGGCTCGTAAACATTCATTGGCGGTCCGCATGCGCTGCTGACCTCGGATAAGCCGATTTAAAGATGTGCAACTCCCCCGGATTAACAACTTTTACTCACCGAGGGGACCGAGCCTAGATTTGTATTAGACTCGGATCAACCTCCGTGACGTGCAGGAGGCTCTATGTCGTCGCAACAGCGGGGGAGCTGGGACACACACTCTTGGTAATCAAACTCCCTGGTTCGCCAAAGTGCATTCCGTCTTGGACGTCTGGCCTCTTGCCGCCGTGTGGGTACCTAGGTCGGCCTCCCCTGAAGGACAGTTACCTCCTGGTGTGTCTCCGTCACTGTTTGCTGGGGTATTACCGCACCACTCGGCCCCCGCAGGTGTAAGGGCTGCTGGTGCAACTATTCTGCCCATGTTCTGGGTGACTTGTTAAGGGCTCGCAATTGGGCACCGTTGTTGGTTCGGCTCTACGGTAGGTGCGAAGCAAGGGTTGGAGCCCCACCGAAAGAGGGACGTTCGGGTTCCCCAGTCAGGGAACTCGACGGTCCGACTCCATTAACAAGCCCCGTGTTTGATCTTTAGACCCGCTCGCGGTTGCTTCACGTGGGTTTAGATGAATTAGTGCCATCGCTGGATGCACCTCTCCGGTCGTAGGTGAGTCTTAGCACCTGACTCTGTCCCTAACTCCCCCCTATTCCGACCACGCCTCCGCACGGGCATTTTACGACTGTGATTTTGCTTACACGGAGGCCTACTCCGACCATTTGTCGAGGGACTGGGCTAGCTGAAATCGGCAGTGGCTCCAGCCGCCTCATCCAGTGCTCAGCCTCGGCAGCAGCCGGAGATACAAGCATGTGGAGGTGTCGGCTTCCTCATGTCTGACACCTGTTCCTTTGTGCCCCACTCCACCTCTGCCTGTCCCTCACACTCTCCTCCTTCTGAGGTGCACTCTGTCCGCAGTCTACGACCACGCCTGCCAATCCTCCAAGTGGCTGTGATTTACGACCCCTCGGCCCTGTGCGTGCACCCTCTTCAGTCTGACCACTGTTTTCTTCACTGGCTTCTCGCACTTTCTTTCCGCCGCATCCCCATATCAATGTCATGTGTTTGAGGACTTCATATATCGACAAGCGACAACCCCCTTACCTCTCTTGCTTGCACTCAACAAACACTCTCTGAGACATAGTCTCATACACTCTGCTCCTCATAAGGTCTGACCTCGTCCAGTTGGGGACCTTCATGGGCGCCAACTCACGCTTGTAAAGCATGGCATACACATCTGGAAATACACGCTCATCTTCGGACCGCGCACTCTGCCTCCTTATTTGATCCCTCTCAAGAACTCCCCCCACCCCATATCTTGATCCACACAAACTGCTTACCAGTTTTACCTTCCAATCATCCACAACACCTCTCATGCTTCCTCCTGTCTCATGTCCAGATACGAACTCCCCCGCAGGAACCTACAAAAGCCTCTCGCCGTCTCACCTCTCTCTGACTCTATTCTGCACCTCTTTAACTCTATCTCCTCATTTAATGACCCCAGACTGCACCTCACTTTCTCACAACCTCACAATACCACTTCCATTGACTCACAGTCGACTCCTCTCACACACACACGAACCCGCACAATGTCAACAGATCAACCCTGGCACACAGACTCCAACTGAGACAAACTGAGACGGGCTTCCAGAATTGCACGAACGCCGCTGGAAGTAAATAACTGCGCTAACCACCGATGACTTTGCCTCATACCAAAACATCTAACTACAGACATTTTAAGCTGCTCTCTCCTCAGCAATCAGGACTATTTCCAAACCTAACCTAGATCCTCCACTGTCCCACTACCCCAGGGACAATTAATTCAAAACCTTCATAACTCACTCTCTCCTCGCATCACCAGACCTCTCCCCAATCCCTCCTTTGCAGCAGACGACTTTAGCCACTGTCCTCTCTAGATGATAGATCCATACATCAGAGAAAGCTTTCAGGCGCACCTATGCAGACGTCCCCACCACCCTCCGGTTACTCTTGCAAAATGCTCTTCCTCCTTAACCTGCTTCCCCACTGCACTCATGACATACCTTTCCTCTCTATGTCCAAATCCAATAAGCTCACTAACCTGTGTAGTCTGGACCCACTGCCATCCCTACTCATCCCAGACCTCATCCACTCCGCTTGTGCTTTACTATATCCAGCCCTTAGCTCCTCATCTACTTCAACCGTACCATGCACATTAAAACCTCCTCTGGGCTGATACGTCTTACCCTTCCGCCTGTTCAAACTGGCCTACTTGTAACGCCAATCCTTTTAAAGAAAATACAACCCTTGAATCGCTTTGGCCTCTCTGTCACAAACTGTCGGACCCTATCTCACTGCTACTCTTTGATTGGCTTCCAAACCGCCCATCGAAGTCGTAGCACATCTATCTTCAGCTGTCCTACACACGAACCTCTCCTCCAACTCTCCTCCATTGACCCACTACATCATGATTTCCGACCCCACCGAATCTCTAGTTTTCCTGCCCGAAACGCCCCTAATACCAAAGGTTACCAATGAACTAGCAACTGCCAAAGCTCTCAAAGCCGATACTCTGTCTCCTCATCTTAGACCTGTGACTCGCCTCTCTTGACACGCCCTTTTTTGTCGCCTTTCCCTCCTGCTACAACTCCTGCTCGTCCCTTACGGCTGTACACGTACTTGAGCCTGTCTTCCTGGATCTCCTCGTAACCTCACTGGTCGGGACATTCAGCGTCTCCTCATTTCGTCAACATCCTCCCCCCGGAGCTCCATCTTCTTCTGTTGCAGTGTCCCCTCTGGGGTCAGACTCCTGGGGAGTCCTGGCTTAGCTCTATCTCTCTTTAACACTCTTGAGCGTGGGTCAGCTCGTAGCCCTCACATGGTACTGACGTTCTTATTGAGACAGCGGGCGTCGTATGCTGAGTCACAGATCACCCAACTTTACAGTCTCCTGGCCCCAGATGTTACCATTCTCTACTCATCCACGCGATACCACTGACTGTCCTGATCCTGCTACGATGTCCTCCTTGTGCTTTCCTCACGTGCTCTAAGATCTAAATGTGGAGAGATTAAACAGGATGACTAATCATTCTTTACACCATACCAACTTCTTACCCTAGTGTTGCCCACTCCTGAATTCTCTCTAATCTCACGCTCAACGGATAGTACACTCTATCACCATGATTGCGCAGCAAGTCCGCTCTTGGGGTAGTATCCTTCGACGCTCTCCTATCTCCGCTGCTTTCTTTCTTTAATTCACAGCATCCAAAACCTCACCTTCTGCCTTGTCGCCTTCCCACCTGAATAAACATCTCTCGCATCCAGCATCGACTAGATCCTTACAACTGTTGATCACTACAACTCAAATGCTGGTCCACAATCGCCCTTGTCCGTTTCTCACCGCCTAGAACCTTAATCGGGCGAACATCTTTTTCTGCTGTGGGACCTCCCATCTAGCCCTTGCACCCCCCTTTCATACAATTCTTAACTTGCTGCCCGATACTTATCCACTCTCTCATCTCCGCGCTACTCCTACATGCCTTCTCACCTCATTGTCAATCTCTTCATGGCTCCCCGTTGCCAGCGAATTAATTTCTGAGCTTGGCGTAACTATGGACCATTACATAGCCTTACCTATAGAGCCTTCCTCCTCCATACACCTCTGCCCTAATTTACCAAATAGAACTCCTCCTTACCACGCGCATATGATAATGCTCTCACTGGACATTTACTCTGCTCGTCACCTTATCAGCTCCTCATCAATACAACCGTTCTCCAGACTTTCTCCCGTGCTGTCACCCACATCGTCTGGGAACTCTACATGCGCCCAACCACTCTGACTGTCATCCATCCACTTTCTCACCGCTCTCGAAAAAGCAACCTGACAAACCATTTCTTCTGGCTTGCACTATATAACACTACTACAATCTATACCCAGAGCATGTCACTACACGTACAACGATAGCTTGTCTGGCACCTCTACCATCATATTGTACGTTTATGCTCCCCTACTTGTAGATTGATAAGCCCTCGAACAGGGGTAGGGTCCTCTCTCCTCTGCTGTGCTCCAATTGCACTCATCACCATCATTGTACTATTTGGCACCTATGTTGGTAATGTAACCGCCTCGAATGTAAGTCGACTGGAACCAATGGCGCTTTTAAATACAATAATAATAATAATAAGGAGAAAGATAGAGAGCACAGCAAAGAAGAGAGAACGAGAGAGCGAGGTTACAGCAGACAAAGTGCAAATGAGAAATGAGACTGATAAGAGGTAGTAAAGAAGAATTGATGCATGTGTTGTGGCATCTGTGGTGGTAGGACTTACGTGGAAGGCTCAAGGGAACTGATGACTAAGAGTACGTTTGCATGGAGCCCCTGGGTCTGCAGTTTTGTATAACTGGCTGGTGTAGGTCCCTCATAATAAACCTCAATAGATAAATATTTGTGGTAGTTCATACAGCGATTTTCACGACTGACGCTATTGTTCTAAAAAACAATTTTGAATATACTCATTCTTTGGTCGTATTCCACTCGGAAAACAGGTGGAAATTTGACTATTTATGTCAATAGGATGGCTAAAATCTATGCAATAAGCCCCAAATACATTTTGCAACATGTATTGCTTGGTGGATTTTAATGCGGTATCCCCCTGATCCAAACCAGTAGCATGAATTGCATATCTGACAGTAAACTGCTGTAATTTAAATCCAAAAAATGTCTAAATCCACATGCATTAAGCCTTGTACTCTAGTAAAAAAAATACTGATTTAGAAATGCGTCTTAGTATGGGCTGTTTACATACACTTAAGTATACTGTCACATATTGTTACATGTTTGAATGTACTGAGTAATGGGAGTACAAACTCATGTAGACCCCACCACTCTACATCGCCAGCAAGCTATTCACGGTTTAACTATATATGACCTTACAGTCAATAGGCCAGCCAATACGCGCAACGTATATCTTCCCTGACCTGACATCGTTGGGGTGACACTCAGCGTGTGAACATCTGAGCTACTAGGTGCTATAGTACTTTCTTTGTTGCCCATAGAACCCCATCAGAGTCCCCTTAAATTTTTTAAGAGCACTATAGATGAAATGAATGGGAAGCTCTCTATGGATTGCTTATGTGGCATAGAAGGAGTAATCTTTTAGACAGTTATGTACTCGTTTTTCCATACATAGTGGCACTCGATATAGA
The DNA here is from genome assembly GCA_025379985.1 of Phyllomedusa bahiana. Lineage (NCBI taxonomy): Eukaryota > Metazoa > Chordata > Amphibia > Anura > Hylidae > Phyllomedusa > Phyllomedusa bahiana. Next base: position 65,404 of record JAODAL010006885.1, on the reverse strand, counting down.
TGCCTAAGCTACTGTGAACAGCACCTATATCAGTCACACCACAAGCTTTGGTTCAAGTGACTTATGATCTTTAAGGCTTCGCTTCATCACTGGTTCATCATATTGGCGCCTGATTTCTAGTCGTCACTGCGTCGCCGTATTGTGAGCTGCGTACGGGCTGAAATCTCCAATCTCTGTCACACAGCCTACTGAGTATCTCACATCCTGTCTCATATGGAATCCAGCCTGCGGGGGAGAAAGTGACACATGCGACTATTGATTTACTCGGTGTGTACGCGCGTGAATAATGATTGTCTATGGGGTCTCAGTCGTGGGTCCATGCACCCACGCCTCCACGCTAACCCCGAGGGCTTCTATAGACATCTACGCCAGTTCCTTAAACTATCCCCTAACCGGAGTAACCCGAGAGCTGGAGTCGCACCAGCTCCATTACTCACACCACTTTGTGCGGGACTATTTTCGATGTCAATCTCGCCCATGATGAGGCAACATATATCCAGTACCCCTACGGGTAGTAGTCATTTACGTTCGGCCCCCATAAATTAGAACCGCCTTTTAAGGAACGCAATTCTTCCTTAAATGTGGGTTCAGCGTAGGTATCCATCCTGTCCCATACTTTGCCAATTGACTTCTATCACTCATAGTTGAATGTATGTGATGGCATACTAGCAGCCCGATGACGATCAAGGCCCCCAGTACAACACATGTGTATACTTAGTGAAGGCTTATACAAGTCACACGTTGGCACATGTAGGGCAGCTACGTGCTGATAGTGGGCTCATGGGCCTTAGGTGGGACCAAGGAGTCGTGAAGCCACACATATGGGGAAACCTAGCATGTATACAAGCCGCACATATACTTCATGCCCACGCAGGTTTGGAGCGCATATCCCAATGATCTCACAACAATTAACACCCCAAATCAATAAACTCATTCGGTCAGTGGTTAAGATGGCTCACTCCTCAGATGCACTCGAAACACAAGCACCACTATATTCTAGACAACCTTCACATAGAACATAACGTATCAAAGTGCGTAACTAAAGCACTCGCACTTCAATCGTGACACTTTACGCCAGTTAATCCCCACATACGATTTTAAAATACGCAGCCGGCGTCGATTTGCCATGGGCGACAATCCGTTCCCCGCTCAATTTACTCGCCAATAAGCGTGTGAAACATTCGCCTTTAGGGCGCATCCCTACCGCAGGAGCACCAATAGCCGGCATGATCTGGATATATCTGCTTTTGGTTGGGGCGCACCCGTGGCCACACCGGCCGACGGGGGGACCGCTTATTCTCTCGCTGTGTTGCAGAGAAATGAGACCTCACACCTCCACTGAGGAAGGATTCCACCTGAAAGCCCCCCCCCCGCACGCCCGGCCGCACGCAATGACCCCCACCCTCCCCCCCGCTTCATGGTTGCGGACGCCGGACTCTGAAAGAAATATCATCCAGTGGAGATATCTGGTGCAGGGGGACTGCTGGTACGGACTTTACATTGAGTGTCCGCTCTCGTTTTAAAGTTGGAGTCAGACAGTATGGAACAGATGAGCTTTGTTCAAAACGATATCCATCGTGTAATAAAGAAACTCCTGTCAATATAAACTGGCCCTAACACCAGCTGCACACTACCCCCCGTCATATTTACTTGCCTTGGAGGACATCCCTAAGCTATTTTTCTTTACTCTCCAAGTCCACCCCTGTGCTCATATTTTAATATATCATATTCAATTTTTATTCATAAATTTGTGAGTCAATAACTGTTATAATAAAAATACCATGCAAGAAATGGATAATGGTGTCCACTTTGAGCTGTCTCTCTATTTTGTAAACATTCCCATAATTCATACATATGAGAGATATCCTCCTTGAAGGTTTAGGATAAACACCATAAACCGCATTGCTGTCTGGAGTACATTGTCTATTAGGAAAGAAAAAAAGGCCAGCTGACAATCTTAATCTTAAGTTACGCTACTCTAATACTGCGCAGAGTGGAGGATCAAGGTGTGCTCACCTATTTAGCGCTTGTACTATCACGGCTACAGCACGCTGAATCGCTTGATAAACTCTCCATGCCACTCTCCCCCACACGTCATATTACGTGGTGGTTATGGTATCGACATGCTGCCTCCAAACTTCCCGCCTTTGCTGTTGTTCAACATGGGATGCCAACGAATCTCACAGGATTATCGGGATTTGAAAAATCGCATAGTTCTTAGAAAAAATGGGGAAATGTATCCTAGAGCGTAAGAAGATGCTTGGGAAAAATATCATAAAGTTCCTCAGGAAGCGAGTTTGGACACTCGTGAAACACGTAATGTACATGTGAAATAATCAGTTGAACTTTTATTGTTTTTGCATCTTTCTTAGTGCCCGTTAGTAGTGCAATTTCCATGCTTTTTTAAGAGGTTTACGGTTTCTGCTACCCACCAAAATGATTAGTTTTTAAATCCGACGCAAAGTAGTCCTCTGTGTTTTAAATACTATTTGAAGCTGAAAGGCGCAGAAATAAATGAAACATTTTTGAGATGATAGTGTAACAGTGGGGTAGGAATTGTTTTCCCTTAGGGGGGGTGGGGGGAATAAAGCAAGGAACCATTGTAGAGAGCTGAGATGCACTATCTCTTCCACTGAAATGTCTGCTATGTAAGATGTCAATATGCTTCATTTTGTGATGTTACTCCTTTGTTTTAACGTCAATAGCTTTTTTAGCGCTTGTACGTGTGAAGTGAATAATTGTCTAACGTGTTGAGCTAAAAACTATGCAGTATTCGATGAATGTATGACATTCACCATCAACGTCCAAAAACATCGCTCCCGTTTCTAATCAGGAGCTGCGTAGAGGGATATGCTTTTGATGCCTTACCATCGGATGACAACCGTGACATATGGTGTGAGCTCTATTGGACTAGAGAATGATATACAGCAGGTATGGAAGCTGTGCTCTAATTTGACTATTGCCACTTCTTCAAGTCATATTTATTTTTTATAGCACATTCAGGTGCTTGCTCTACTTTCACAGTCAGGATAATTTCACCAGAAATCTCAATTCAGTAGGACAGTTGTGATATTTTACCAACTTTCCTTATCTAAAATTATTAGATACAACATTGTTCATTAAGCTAACTGCCTTGTGAATTAATTTTATTCTTACAACATTACATTTCTGAATTTTTAAAAGTGATAAAAATGAAAATGAATTGATATGATGAATTTCTGTATCTTGTAGGCAATTATGTAAATTGCATGTTAATTAAGGGACTTTTTAAAATGTATTTTATTCGGGTCATTTCCTAGGTCAAGAAAAGCACTCAGGTGGGGGGATTAAAAATATGTTCCTCCTCCATCCCCCAGAGAAAGAGAAACAAGTTCCTTGAGAAAGAGGAGATTAGAGTTAGGGGGGGGGGGACTAAGGTGGGGATGGGGGGTTTAGAGTTGGTGGAGAGAGTTCTAAGTGTCCGATTGTGGGGTGTCCCTATCGGTGGCAGTTGCAAGAGGCGGTTTATTTTATCTTTGACCCTACCCCCCTTTGTTACAGGCTTATTCTGGGAGCTGATATGTGAGCGCTTACTGCAGCGCCTGATTTCGCGCTGCTGTGTCGGCCCAGGCGTCTCCAGTAAGAACTTGCGGTAATCCTTTGATTCTCATAGAGAAATGTGTATTCTAGTCTCTTCTCCCCGATCCGCCGAGGTTGGAAAAATGACTGGACATTATTTTCGGCAATGGTACGCGCAGTGAATAATCGAGTGTCTATGGGGTCGTGAGCTGCCATCGGCCCCCGCTCCGCCCCTGGTGCACGGCTGTCAGGTAATTGCGGGGCGAAATCCGTCCGCAATTACGCGGCTAATAAGCAGTAGTGATCATTGCCTTGAGTGGGGGAGAGCTCAGCTAAAGTGGAGGAGGAGGGTTTAGAGTGGACAGAGGGGACTAAAGGGGGCATAAGGGTTTAGAGTATAGAGAGGGCGGTTAGAAGCGTGAGGAGAGGGGAGGGGTATTAGGAGAGAGAGGGGGGTTATAGTGGAGTGAGGGGGATAGACGTCAGCTGATAAGAGGTGATTAGCGTGGGGGAGAAGGGGATCAGAGTTGAGAGAGGGAAGGTTACAGTTGGGGGGAGGGAGTTCAGAGTTTGAGTGAAGAGAAGGGGTTAGGTGGAGGTTAGAGTGAGAGAGGGGGTTAGAGAGGTGGTGGGAGGATTAGAGTGAGAAAGGGGGGTTAGAGTAGGGAAGAGGGATTCTGAGTGAGTGCGGGGTTAAAGTGGGGGAAAAGGGAAAACATGGGGAAAGAGGGTTTAGAGTGAGAGAGGGGGGCTAAAGTGGGGGACAAGGGTTTAGAGTAAGAGAGGGGGATTAGACTGTGAGAGAGAGGTAGGTGTGTGTCGCGAGAAGGGGTTTATAGGAGCTTTGAGAGAGGGGAGGTGTAGAGTGGACGGTGAGATGAGGGGGAGTTCTGGATGGTGAGAGAGGGCTTAGAGTGGGGTTTGTTTGCCCATTAGAATACCAGTTAGTGATCCAAAGTGGTAATTGCAAAAGAGGTCTAAAGAGGAAACCCACTGCAGAATGCTAGCTAGGGAGATCAGAGTGACTGAGAGGAGGGAGGTTACAGTGGGGAGTGGAGTGAGACGCTCTAAGGTGGGTGTAGGTAGGGTTTACCTGGCTTCGAGGCTGTGAAACCTTGTATTGTTTGAGATATGTTATGTATGAAGTAAACCGAAATGCTACAGCGCTCTGGAACCAAGGGCGCTCAAAAACAAATAATAATAATAATAATAAGAATAATAACAACAACTATCTGGCTACAGGGAACATATTACCTGGCTACAGGGGCAACATTCTGGCTACAGGGACTACAACATGGCTACAGGAGCTACTACATGGCTACCAGAGGCTACTGTCTGGCTACAGGGGACATTTTACATGACTACTATATGATGTGATATAGATGGGGAGTTTGTATAGAGATAGGAATTGTAGAGAAGTGCTGATAAAGTGAGGAGTCTAAGATGTTTGTTTTGTAAACTCTACAGTGAAGAGTTGTGGCCTGGAGAAGACGTCATGGCGGTCTGGACCAGATGGAGAAGAGAACGAGAACAACTCTTCAGAGACGTCTCCTGTAAGTCCCTGGAGTACCATGTAAGTGCCTGGATGTGCACAGCTGGTATCCACTACTGTATGGTCATAGTATGGCGGTTATAGAGGATGTAGTATAATGGTTTGTATTCAGTACTGGTATTGTGTATTATTCAGTCACTATGTTGTGGTGATATGTGGTCATGGTGTTGCGGTATTCGGTTACTATGTGGTGGTGATATGTGGTCTCAATAGGATATTGGTAATTAGCCTGGGATTATGATTTTGTGTAGTAATGTTATTTGGTAACTGTATGATTATTATTTAGTAGTTTTATACCCAGCACATTGTGTTAAAGCTTTTTGTATATTTGGTTGACGGTGATGCACTGTGTCGCATCGTGGCGCATTTAGTGATTAATGAGGGAGGGGTGGGGCTAATTTCAATCGCCCTGAGTGCTTATAGCCTAGGACGCCTTCTGCTATTGATGGTTACCGTATTAAAAGATGGTCAAATTTCCCCGTAATTCGTTCGGTTCACTTCGCACGAATTTCTCCTGCAAAAAATAACTTCGTTCCGAGTAACTTCGGACGAATCACATAAAAAACACTATTTCCAGTCTTCACAGAACCCTGCAGGTGTGCTGTAGAACGTTGTGCCATCTATAAATATGAAGAGGAGGCTTGGTTTGGTCTCCAACAATCGTTGGTTTTAGTATGACACGACAATAACTGCCCTGCCGCTCTGTAAGAAACCGCTTCACTCTAAAATTCTCTGACAACTTAAAGGCATAACTGACTACAAAACCTGAAGGGAAAGTATCTTAATAATAGACATGGCAGCGACAGCGTGTGAAAAAACCAGCTCTAAGGCTCTGGTGGCAACATCATGACAGAGTAGTGGAGTGACGGCGCGGCCAGCCGACAGCAACATGAGGAGTCAGAAGTGCAACAATGACATTCTGAGGTGGCAGAAAACAGAGTAGCCAAAGAGTGGCAACAATGACAGCCACAGTGTGAGTTACAGGCATCAACACACAGCAGCCAAAGCAATATGTCCAGACATGGCAAAAAGACAAGTGATTCACGGCATCATCCACATCATCAGCAGAGTCAGACATTGGCACAGATGACATTCTGGAGGTGGCAAAAAGCAGGATAGGCGATAGAGTGGACAATGACACGAGTGTGTGAGTCACGGCAGCACCACAGGCACATCATGAGGTCATACAGTTGCACAATGACATAGTATGTCACTGCAGCAGCCACAGTACAGCAGCATGAGGTCAGACATGAGGCACCAATGACACAGTGTTAGTTCACAGGCATGCATCCACAGCAGCAGCCGATTAGTCAGACAGTGCACAGATGACATCTGTAGTGGCAAAGAACAGGAGTAGGCCACAAGTGTACAATGACACAGTGTTTAGTCACGAGCAACACAGCAGCAGCAGAGATCAGACCTATATGGCACAATGACTAGTATTGTGGAGTGGGATGGCAATAACCATCCCTGTAAAAGAAGATTGGTGCAGAGAGAAACTGTCCAGCAGACGTGTGCATCAGGCTGGTGGCGGCTCCAGAATATGGCTGAGTCAGTAGTTTGAACCCAGAACTCATTTCTCACAGTTTGGGTAGCGTCCTGTCTGATTATCGACGCCTAAGGCATTGGTGTATGGAAATCCTGCCGATCCAGCGCCTAATTTCAGCTTGACAAAGTCCTGTCGTTTCACGTTCCCGTGGACAACCGGGTCTCCGTTGGGGTACACATGCCCCCCCGCGCCCACATGAAAACACCCCGCTCTGCATGCCACACCTACTAGGCCGGCAGGATCAGTTCTCCACTGCTCAAAACTCGGCAGTGTCGCCACACATACCAGTTGGCTGCCTCAGTATCCACGAATCTTCTAACTGGGGTTCAGAAGTGCTTTCCACATAGCACCACCTGTTGTGTCAGTCTGCTCCCGGTCCTGCTGGCTGCTTGCGAACCTGCCCTCCTCAGCTAGGACCTGAAGGAAGCTGCTCATCCGGGACTAAAGACTTATTGCTGCTGATGGAACTGTCGCTCCGACCCCCCCACCTTCGCCCTGGCAGCCGCACAGTATACTTGAGCCTGAAGAACCCCCCGTACAGACCTTCAGAGTAGACGATCCGAGCACATGCAGCAGCCAACTGACTTACGAGGATTTCCCTATATTAATTGAGTTTGTCCTACCTCTCAATACTAGAAAAAGGCTCCCCATTTTTGGACCTAGCGATCCAATATGAGACCAGAAAGCATCCCTCCTGCGTATGCTGACAAGTTGGCTGTCACTAGCCAGCAAACAGCATTCAGGCGAAGCCATCTGCACAAGTGAGCTCCGAGGGCTCCCTGCCTCCATCTCCACGTGTATACCTGCCACGTAGCTTGCGGTCTCTACCTCCTTCCTCATCTCCATCTACCTTCTCCAGCTCTCCGCGCCGTCCTCTCTTGACACCATGGTAGAAAATCCAACTCATTGCACTCAGACGAATGCTTGTGCTCCAATTCCTCTACCTCCCGCCTTCCAATTACTCCTCCATTGCAGTCCCCCCGACTCATGTAGGCCCGCGAGGCTGTAGTCGCCACCGTCTCCAGTCCCCTGCCCAAGCAGATTTACAGCATCTTGTATCCAGGACATGAAGGCGTGGAATGACTTTTCCTTCCCTATCCTGGCACTGATATTAACGGCCACCTCGTAAATGGCCTCTACGAACAAACGGCCAGGTGTCCACTGCATGAAGCTGCCACTTCTGGCTTACATCAAGAGTAACACAGGAGTACTCCTGTCCCCTGATCATCATAAAATTGTAATGGCCTTTCTCTGTTCATCACAGTTCGGTGCAAGACATTGCAGCTGTGAGAGTCCAACGTGGGAAACATCGCAATCATAGTGTGTTGGGGGAGGCCGTTCTTGCTGTTTCTGCCGCTGCAACTCAGAGGTGTACCTGGTCTTTTAGAATGGAGGAATGCATGCACAGTTTTCCTTCCCCTGTCCATTTTCAGAATCTCTGTAAGATCGATGAACTACTTCAGGAACCTTTTCACAACCAGATTGAACAGGGGTGTCGCCCAGCAGGGCTCAGGACCATCCCTCTCGTGCAGCGCATACCCTGTATTCCTCCCCATTGTCCGTGCACCATTGTTCGCGCTTTTGCTTTGGCGCGAGAAAGCCACACATGCTGATTTCATGGCTAACATGACCTAGCAGTTCCTCACCTGTGTGCCTTCGTTTCCCGAGTCACCAGAGTAAACTGCGTGACACCTGCTTGTGGCCCTACACCATCGTTGGTATGATGAGCAGTAATTGAGAGAGCTAGATGGTGGTGAGAGGGAGGCGACATTGGCACAGGACCGCTGTTACGAACTGAGGAGAAAGCGGCGTCTCCTGTCCGCAATTAGTTTGTGCCAGGCCGGAAGCACATTCACCAACCATTGGCCTAAAGTGACAATGTATCTGGCCCTCGACCGTAGTTACACTCCAGACGTCCGCGCTGCGGCACTTGGAGACAATCCGATAGCCAAGAACTGCCCACCTTCTGTTCTACATATTTGAGTATGAAGTCTGGGTACTGCCTTTTTGGAAAAGAAATTACGGCATTGAACTCCATCTCGGCTCGGCAACAAGCCAATAGTTCTCTGAAACGGTGCAAGAGTCCACCATTTGGAAAGGAGGACTCACAACCACAAACAACTAGACAGGATACGGTCACATTCTTGCACCCATAGGGTGTTGGACTCGTTACAGTTGACTCATTTGCATTCTGCCTTCGCTGAAAGACTGCTAGCGCCATGATAAGCGAGAGCAGAGGCAATCTGAACGGTAGATGATGTCAAAAGAAACAGCTCCCATCTGCAGAGGTGGAGGAGCCTTGGATGGCTGCAATGCATGCTGCCACTGGGCGCTGCTGCAGTTGCTTGCGCGGCATATGAATACCACCGACATCTAGCCAACGTTTCTTCCAGGCTCGGAATTGGTGGACTGAAGCTGCATGTGTTGACTGCAGACGGTGCCAAACTTAGCTCCCTAGCCACGCTTCACATTCTGCTTACAGATCTACAAATACCATAATTCGGCTCCTCCCTCCGGTGTCTAGCAAAATCTGCCACACCGCCGATATCTGATTTTAAACCGCCAACCGATTCCCCCATGCTCCGCACTGAGAGACTACTGCCGGCCGCTGCCTCGCTGAGCCCCTGTGCCGCTCTCTTCTGGACCGTGAACGGTTTTTTTTACGCCGTGGACCTGCATTGCTGCCCGACCCTCACAATGCTGCTATCCGCAAGACTCACGGCCACAAACGACCCACTAGCGGATGCGCCGCTGCCATGACCGCGCAAGCGAGACTGCCCTCTTATACTCCTGACATGATTAATGCCCTTGCCTCACCCGGCTCCCGAATGCGGGTCGTGCTACATCATCATCTAATTGTTTATTCAAGTTCGGTCACTGCTGCCCTCAATCACCGTCTTTGGTATAAGCCAGACTGACCCCTCACAACATGACACCCAGCCACTCTCCCCATCTATAATTTGCCGCCTACTGGCAAAACGCAGAGAATATTGCCCCATTTCTTCGCTGAGCCAAGTAGCTGCTGACTGCCCTCCCACGAATTTTCATCCTCGCTATATAGTGGGTGCTGAGCCCAACCACAGAGTAGATCTCTGCTGATGGGACCGGATGGGACAGAGCTGATGAGACAGTAAGCCACTGAACTCGCGCTGCCCCGGCTAATGCCCAACAGGTTGGTTCTGACGTTCCCACTGACTTCTTGGCTGGTTGTCAATGCATCTGGGAGAAGTGGATTACCTAGTCAACCATTAAAGACCTTGGTTTGGCTGAACAACACACCCGCTAGATACAGTAGTGCAGTGTTCCTCATTACCGATAGACGCCCTGCTGCGACGACCCCCAATTGCTGTGCTAGGGCGACCTTTGACTGAATGTTTGTGCTCTCCACTCCGCAGAGAAGATCCTGCCAACCGAGATCCTTGTCTGACAACTGAATGTTTCTAAAATTACCAGACCACTTTGTTTATGACAATAACTTGTATATGATAAAAACACACCCTATATTTGACGCGCAAATAACCCAGTAAGACAAGCTTGGTAACCTTGATATAAAGGCCATCCACAAATGGCAGAAAATTGAACTTGTATGAGTGCCGTTTAAAACTCCTGTGGAATTTTACTGAATGAATAAAAAGCACAAACATCTTAATTAACCTCGATATGAATTATTCACAGAATTTCTTCTGTGGCGGTGAAAAAGCAAAGTTTTCTTTTACTGCAGAACAACGCTTAAATTAACACCCTGGATGTAAAATGCTCCACTAAGAAATCTGAGCAACGCCCAAAACTAACTACGAGCGTTTGTACTGTGACCATGGGTGAGTGTTTTCTACGTCTACACAACAAGAGAAAAACATTGTAATTGTAACTTCGCGTTGTATTTATGGTACGGAAATTTGTAATTTTTTGTCGTGGAAAAAAGACGGGTTTTCCCTTGGAGACACCCAGCACAGAACAACGCTTAATTACCCTCTGGATGTAAATTGCGCTAAAGATTGAGCAGGCCACAAACTACAAGCTTTATCGTGTTACAATTCGTGTTTTCTACCTACACAACAAAAGAAAAAATTGATAATTAACCTCCGCTGTAAATTATCTACAAGAAAATTTTAATTTTGGCGTTAAAAAACAGTATATTTTTGTCACACACAGCAAAAAGACAACGCTGTTAATTAAACCCCTAGATAAATTGATCGAAAGAATTGATCATACACAAACTACTAGCTGTACGGTGTTTACAATTGCGTGTTTCTACGCTACACCAAAAGAGAAACAAATTGTAATAAACCTTCAGCCTTTGAATTATGGTACAGGAAAATTGGTAAATTTTTGGCTGTGTGGAAAAGACGTTTCTTGGAGTCACCACACAGCAGAACAACGCTTTAAATAATACCTGATGTAAATTGCCTATGAACTTGACACCACAAACTAGTAGCTTTGTAGCAGGTACAATTTCGTGTTTTCTACGCTACACAACAAAGAGAGAAATAATTGTAATTAACCTATTCGCTTGTGAATTATGCAACAGGAAAATTGAATGTATATTTGGCGAGAAAAAGACGAGTTTCATTTTTGTCACCACATGAAGCATAAAAATTATATATTCTTGGCGGTGAAATGGCGGTTCTTGGGATTTCACCACACTGAAATAACAACCTTAATAAAACCCCTGATGAAATTGCGCCAAAAGAATTGGCATCACACAACTACTAGCATTTGTAGCGTGTTACAATGCGGTGTTTTTTACGCCACAACAAGCAAGAGATAAAAATGTAAAAACCCTTCCTTAATTAGGCTACAGCAAAAAATATAAAAATTGACGTGAAAATGAACTGGATTCTTGGAGTCACCACAGCAGAAAAAGCATCAGCATAATTAACCCCTAGAGATGAAATTGTGCCAAAGAATTAGAGCCACAACAAACTACTACATTGTAGCGTGTTACAATTCGGTGTTTTTTACCGCCACACAACAAAGATAAAATTGTAATTAACCCTTTTTGCTTTAATTAGCTACAGAAAAATGTAAAACTATTTGGCGGTTGAAAATGAACGTGTTTCTTGAAGTCACCACAGCTGAAAAACTCTTTTAATTAACCCTGGATTAAATTGCTCCAAAGACTATGAGCCACCGACAAACTACTATCTTTTGTAGCGTGGTTACCATCGCTTTTTTTTACGCCTACCAACAAGAGATAAAATATGAATTAACCTTTGCTGTGAATATAGCTACAGAAAAAGTATATATTTTGGCGTTGAAAATGACGGTTTACTTCGGAGTCACCTCACTGAAAAACACCGCTTATTAACCACTGATGTAAATTGGCCAAAGAATTAGCCACCACAAATATATCTACTAGCTTGTAGCGTTGTTACAAGTGCAGTGTTTTTTACCCCCACAAACAAGAGAATAAAATTGTAGATTAACCTTTGCTTAGGTGAATTAGCCGACAGGAAAAAATGTATAATTTGGCGGTGAAAATGTCGTTTCTTGGAGTCACCACATGCTGAATAAAACGCTTAATTTAACCCCTTGGATGTTAAATTGCGCCAAAGAAATTGACCACACAAATTATAGCTTTGTACAGTGTAACAAAAGCAGTGTTTTTTTACTTCACAACAACAAGAAGGAGTAGTAATTTAATGTAAACCTTTGCTTGTGAATTAGAGCTACAGAAGAAATTATAAAAATTTGGCGTAAAATGGCGGTATCTTGGATGTCACCACAGCTGAAGTACACGCTTAATTAAGCCCCTGTATGAAAATTGCGCAAAAGTGAATTGAGCAATCACACAAACTACTAGCTTTGTACGTGTTCAATAGCGTGTATTCTACGCACCACACAACAAGAGATAGAATTGTAATTAACCTTGCCCTTGTGAATTAGACTAACAGGAAAAATGTATATATTTTGCAGTGGTAAATGACGGTTTCTTGAGAGTCACCACACCTGAAAAAAACAACGCTTTAATTAACACCCGATGAAAATTTCGCCAAAGAAATTGAGGCAGACCAAAAAAGAAATGAGTTTTTTTGCATTTGATGAAAAACCGTGATTCTTTAAATGAATAAAACAGTTAACAGGCTTAATCCCCCATGAGATATTCCTGTCTGTGAGCAGAATAGGATTAAATTATATGCCGCTCATGACGCACACTGATCTCACATAAGTACCCCCAAAAAAAAAAAAGATCCAATACCCCAAACGATTAGAAATAAACTTTAAGAGTAGCATCCTCTAAAGGACAACGGCTGAGACACCCCAAAAAAAGAATACCCAAGAAAAAAAAAAAGAAATTCGATGTAATCAAAATCAGTTTTTCAGGTTAACAATCACCACGCAGCAACGCTTCCCTATCAGTACAAGTGAGAGATGGTGAACTCCCAGCGTCGCGCCCGAGACTTATAATAGAGCTGTACGTCCACAGGAGAATCTCCCGGTCCTCTATTGGCTTCATCTCTGCACATGTCATCAGCTATTGCCTTTTCGTTATCCTCCCAAGTTTCCTTTGCCCCATGTAACGCCATGGGCGCCATCGCGAGGGAGCCATTTTTAATCAATGAAAACACGACTCGAAGCAACTACATTCACCCAAAAAGTACCCCAAACTTCGACTGAATCGTCAGAACCAAGTTTTCCTAAGATTCCTAAAGCGAATTCCACTCTTTAGTAAGATCCATTCCGGCCCATTCAGTATACCACCAGCCTTTCCCCAGTAGTCCCTGTGCCATTGGTACTTGGAGTAATAGTACTCACTGGTTTTTTTAGTAAGTTCAGCTTTGAGTGACAAATAACCACAGCTGGCTGGACACCACCTCTAGATAAGAGCGATTATTATCGACAAAGTTGAAATCGCACAGTTTTTATATTGTTCGAAATTTTGATCGATGCGATAATTTAGGTGAAAATCGGCATGCATTCATCTATTAATATCGCCCAATTCGGCGCTTCCCTGTCATTTTGGCGGCCAGGGTGAGATGTTGTATCTGTGACTCATGACTGGGATTGTATGTGTTGCTGATTGGCTGGAAAAAATCACAATACCTCGTTTTTCCATAGAACACGTTTCTGTTCACATCCAGTGTCTCTCACGTCACTAGGCAGAAGGACTGCGCTCTGCTTTTTTCCCAAACAACACAGCGAAAGATAATCTATTCCTTCACAGAGAAACTCTACTGTTAGCTGTGATCCTTAACATTTTAGTTTAGACTAGAGATTTAAGATTTAGTTGTTAGGTAGAGAATATTAAAGGAGCATCTAACCGCTGTAAAGTCACGGGAGCGAGGATGGAGGCCCCCGCGGTCGACACGAGACAACCTCTATAAAGAATAACTGGATAAAGTTCAACCAAGACTTATGTAAAGAGCATAGCACTACGCAATAGCTTTAAATTATAACAGTTTTCCTATTGAAATGTAACGGATGAGTGACCGCGGCCCATGCAAGGCGATGATAGCGAAGCCATTCCAGGAAAGGAATCTAAGTAGCCACCCGTTTGTTATCTCACCAAGCCCGCCGCAAACGGATGACATGCTGCGGGCGTGATGCTACCAGGTCGTTTACCCGCCTGACGTGACTTACTCTTCATTGCGGTTCGGTACAGCGTGGTACAGAAACGTAATCCGGCTACTAGTCGGGGACAAGGCAGTAAGGTCAGGGCAGGCACAGAGGTTCGTAGTCAGAGACGGGCATAAACGCCAGTGGCATGCGGCAACAGGCAAGGTCAGTAAACGTAAGCAAGCGACTGGTACACGGTAATCATACCGGAAACTCCAATACTCCTCTAACTCAACCAAAAACACACCAACAGACTGCAGAAGTAGGTGGCGCGGTTACCTTACATAGGCCCACGCCCGACAATAACCATTAATCGGACACTGGCCCTTTAATTCAGAAGAAGCTCGCGCGCAGCTGCGCTCGCGCCTAAAGCAGCGGCGACACGCGCACGACGGCCGTGACAGGCAGCTGCGGCGGCGTTTCACCGGAGGGCGGACCAGTAAGAGAGCGGCGCGGGCAGCTTAGGGTGGTCGCGGCCTGCCGCGAGTGCCCGCCGCGCCAGACCCCCTGCTAGCGGGGGAATTGGTCGCGGGGGGCAGCGTGTAGCCCGCATTCCCCCGTACAGAAATAGTTCATTGATTATTGGGACAACCTGAACACTTATTAGGAATACCCATCTTTATCTATGTAGACTGCAAGGTCTCGTTGTTAGTGCAAAACACCACTTAACTATCAGTATACATTTCCATATAGGAGAGCATTTTCATTTGCCCATTCCACATGTTCATCATATACCACCTTGCAGTTAAATTAGAATCCCAATTTGTAGTCAGCACAGGTTGATAGGTGCCAAAAATACCTTGTATTATCAGATATACATTACAGAATGTGTTTATTGCACTTTAGCCCAGTCCCAGATTTGTCATTGAGGCAGTTCACTTGCATTAAAATGTGATTGCAGAATTTTGAAGTGCAACACAGATGTAATATGATAGTGCCTCAAAAAATTCCTTTGTTTATCCGAATATCGATTTCAGATACTTTTTTTTTCACTTTGGTTGGCGCAGGCCAGCTTTGTGATAATCTACTTTGCATTATATTTGAATCCAGCAATTTGTTTTATTTGAGTTGAGAATAGCTGTGATTGCCGACTTTTAATAAGAGACATTCCAAAACTCTTCCATACCTCCGTCAACATTTTTAATATTTTCTGAACATGAGTGAAATTCAGGTGGTTAGCGAGCAAAGAGAGTGAGAGGACATGGAGGAGGAGGTACGCGGAAGAAGGTTCTCCTACCAGTGCTGGCGACAACACCATGCCAGCGGATCGTCAAGTTGCAGACCGTCCGATGCCTTCATCGCTTGTGGTCAGTGACCTGTTTAATCTCAGGAAGAACAGCGAACCAATCTGTCCTTCATGGGTTTAATCTACCTGCATCCAGCATCTTACCTCCTCACCACCATCACGGCCACGAAATGTCGTCATCAGCTTCACACATCCGTCCAACATGAAGCAGCCCAAATGTCAACTCGTGAACCCCGACCACCTGTTGGATAATCCATTTCAGAAGACACACTTGATACAAAAAGCGGCTTGGAGTCAGAAGCATTTAAAAGATCAATAGGCCTAACAGAGGATGATTTTCTCTGCTGCTGACCGCCCATACTGATTCGCCAATCAGAGGAGGAGAAGGAAGGCCGGTCAATTGCAAAAATCCCGCGGTCGCAACGCCTTATTTTTGGGGGCAGTCCCCTCTGCTTTTAGCCCTCAGCTCCTGGATGCAGAATGTCAGACTACCAAGTCACCTGTGTTGAATGATGAGATGACGACTTAGCGGTAGCCAACGTGGTCTTTCAGCAGAATTTGCTTCGAGCGCTCATCACTGGACGAGGAGGAAGACGATGGGGTAGTGTCAGTACGGTTCCGCCTCAAAAAGGGAGAGGGTGGTCGCAGAAGTCCGCTGATATGATTCTGCCAGCCACGGTCAGCGCATACCCGCTCCTCGATTATCACCGTCACAAAAGGTCCAGGACCTTCAAGCCGGGGCCTCTTGAGCAAGCCTCTGATTCACAAGCGATGTCATATTGCCGCCTTTGAGTAAAACGCATAATAGAGGGCCAAGAACATTAGGTGGTTAAATCCACACCATCATGTCTGAGCACATGCAGCGGTATGCAGGAGTTGAAATGGAGCAACACCTCTGGCCAAAAAAGGCCAGACGACGCTGGGCCTCCAACCACTGTCACTCCCCACTCTGTCTCCGACTCCTCCTCTGCCACACAAGCGTTCCTTAGCTGCCCATGTATCTCTGATCATGATCAGGGACCTGGCTCCGCTTCGTCCACCGTCGCGGTCCGAGTACACCAGCACCACAGTGACCCATCCTTCTCCCTTCTCCATCCGCCAGTTTGATGACCTGCCACTCCACAGTACAGCGGCCGTCTAGCAGCCAGCCTTCTGTCTTGCATGTTTGGGAAAAGAAGTAAATCTTTAACCCTAACCATCCCAAAGCCAAAAGCCCTGAATGTCGGCATTGCCAGGATTTTGGGCCTTGGAAATGTTGCCTTTCCGTCTGGTGGCACAGATGGGTTCCGCCACGTCATGGCCCTTGCCTGCCCCCAAGCCAGATGCCGACAGGCTATTTTCTTTGCCCAGAAAAGCCGTCCCTGCCCTGCCAGCCAAGTGTCATCTAAATTTTCAAGCGCGTTGTCTGCATCTGGGCCGGAAAAGTCATCCTGGACCACGTACACATGGACTAGTAAGTCACGGCCAAGGCCGCTATATCTCTGTGACAGTTCACTGGGTGAGCTGGGGTGGATGTCTCTGGGAGTGACGGAGGCTATCAGGCTCGGCGCAGGGCCTCTTCAAAACGCAGGGATGGTGCTCGGGTTCTTTCCCCAGGTCCTCTGGTGGCATCATCGTGCCAGAGAAACCAGGCCGTTGTGAAATTAATCTGTCTTGGAGACTGTCCACACCACAGGACAGGAGCTGTGACGGCTATCCGCAACGAGGACCGGCGCTGGGCTGGGTGCCAAGAACTTGTTGCCAGGCAAGTGGTGTACGATGACGGCTAATCTGCTGGCCGCCTTAAGATCGTAAGGCTGGTGCACATCCCTTGCCTGGCACATGTCCTTGGATAGTGTTGAGCGGATTGTTGCGGTGGGCCTATCGAGATCGGATCGATAGTCGGTAGTCGGCCCGCTATCAATAAGGTTTTTCGATAGTGAGCATTCGATTATGCGCAATGACATTAAAGTTAGGGGAGACGGTCAGCATACAACACCCTTCTTTATTACACCACAAACAAAGGCTGTTGGAGAGCTTGAAAATTACATCCTCACAACAGTCAATGGATACGTGTACCTCTTAGGCTAACACACTTAGGTTATTAAAGTCACAGAAAAAAAGTCACTGACCCATTTACTATCCTGTCTTTGTACCACAGCCAGACCCCTTAAACGGCATCACCCACAGAATTATAATGTGCCAGAATGGCAGTTATGATTTGATCATCATGTTACTTGAACGGACATTGAATTACCCTGTCCTAGAACGCCAGCATGAGCCCCAAACCATGCTATGACCACACTTAAAAAAGTGCCAGGATATAGGAGTCTTTCAAAACACACCTTTTTTAGTTGAACATGGAAATGACGGACTATTACCTTGTCTGGGGACAAAGCATGAGCCCCCAAAACTGCGTTTGGCCCCCATTTTTATAATTTTAATAGGAGTTGTCTCAACAGTTGACGGAATTTTAAAAAAAAATAGTAAAATAGAACGCGAGTACTTTCAAAAAACCACCATTTTAGTTGGAACTGGACATTGACTGATTATACCTGTCCTGGGCAACTGCATGAGCCCCCAATCCTGCATGACCCCCACATTTAAAAAAGTGCCGGAAAAAAGGAGGTGGAGTCTTTCAAACCACCATTTTTTTGTTGAACTGGACCATTAATTTGTCTTTTCCTATACCTGTCTGGCCCACAGCTGAGCCCAAACCTGCATGGGACCCCCACCCACCATGTAAAAAAGGGCCGGAAAAGGACGTCTTTTCATCCACCAATTTTAGTGAACTGGACATTGACTATACCTGTCCTTGGGCCACAGCACGGAGCCCCAAACTGCATGTCCCCCACATTTTAAAAGTGCCGCAAAAAGAGTCTTTCAACCACATTTTAGTTTCACAGGACATTGACTATAACCTGTCCTGGGCCACCAGCATGACCCAGCGGCCGGATTACAGTGGGTGCGGTGAAAGCCAAGGCTTGCGTCCGTCATATATAAACACCCAGGTTACAATGCCTGATGTCGAGCAACCGAAAACTGTCGTGCTGAAGCTGAGGCGGAAGAGGAAGTGTGAGAACTCCAGCCCTTCCTCTGTAAACAGTCAATACCTGGTAGCGCTTGCCCCTCCGTATGAGTGTGGACCCAAATTGAGGATTTCACTTGGAATTACTGTGGGTTAACGATCCTGTTACACCCAGGTGCCCTTTATCTTGGCATTCTTTTTCTCATTTTATCACGTGCTGGAGGAAATGGTCTCTGTACTTTGTTCTCTCGTCTGTGCTCATACTCAATGTCTATGAATAACCTACATCTGGTCAAGTTTTCCTGTACCATCCCTTGTACAATTCAGAGGAATCTTTTTTTATACAGTTTTTTGGTAATGCAAGTTTTTTAGTACTTTGTATTCTAGAAATACACATTTTTAATAATAGGATGGAATCCCACCATGCTTTGTTTCTCTTTTTTTTCATTGTATTAAATGGGTTGTCTCAATACGGGGATTGATAGCTATGTTAAAGATCTTGCAAAAAAATCAAGTCATTTGCAATATGTGTCACTAACAGTGTCTACCTATTTCCTGTTTCTGACAGCACAATCACCCTTGAGCCACTCTTGACAATTGTGAAGAACAAATGTCTGTTAGAAACAAAATTTTATAGAATAGGAACTGTAGTATAGCTGAATGTCACAGACAAATGCCCCAAAAATTCAAAGCAGGACCCTTGAGCCACTTGGTCAATTGTGAAGAAACAAATGTCCTGTTAGAATACAACATTTTTTTGATTAGGACCTGTAGTATAGCTGCATGTCACAGCAAAATGCCCCAAAAAATTACAAAGCATGACCTTGGCCACTTTGGTCAATTCGTGAAGAACAAATGTCCTGTTAGAAAACAAACATTTTTTTATATAGGACCTGTTGTATTGCGATTTCAAAGCAACTTTACCCAAACAAATTATATAAATGTCTTCTCATCCACTGTTAAAAATTGTGAGGAGAAATGCCACTTAGAAGCACATTTCTGTTCCAAAATGGACCATGATATTGCTGTATCTCACAGCTACATGACACCAAAAATATAAATATGACTTCTCAGCCTCTTTTGAAAATTGTGAGGGTGAATGCCACTTAGATGTAACATTTCTGTTTAAATGGACCCTTGATTATTGCTGTTTCTCACAGCAACATGACATCAAAACCAATTGACTATGCGAAAACCTCTTAAGATAAAGTGATAAATGGAATACGTGTTGTCATAGAAACCTTCGCTGTCTTTTACAAGTCTCCCACAGCAATATCCAGCAAAAATGAACTGTTGGGAAAAGAGAATAATATTGCAGTAGAAATGATCATTTTTAAAAAAAGTTTTCAAGAGGTACCCTTTCTGTTTGATCAGGATTGTGAAGTTGACTGGCAAACTAATCGGTGACCTCGGCATTTGGGGCCACAACATCTTCAGAGATCCATGCTGTTTCATCTTCGATGAAAGTTCAAACGATCCACATTATCTGTGTGAAAGCCAGATGCGTTTGTCTGTAATGACTCCTCCAGCTGTGCTGATGGTCCGCTCAGATATGACGCTGGCCGCTGGCTGGACAACACCTCTATGGTAATGAGCCTGGTCTCGGGGCCTTTCGTCCATTTTGGATACCCAGAAGGTCTATCTGGGGTCGGAACACATGCAAAAACATCGGATGTTGAGACGCAGATAGTCGTGCACCATGATCTTAAGCTGTTCTCCTGTGTGTTGGGATGTGTGCCCATGAATTGCATGCGTTGGTGAGTGGATAAACAAAGATTGCCAGAGGTCACCCATCTAGGCTTCTGACCTTGCCTGCTGCGCCGCTACCGCCTACTTTGGGCTCACTCTTAATGCTGTCACGTCGCTGATGTTGTTCCACCGTGGACATTTGCGGAACGTGAAGCAGACGCAACAGATGTCTCCAGTTGATCAATCAGCATGGTCTACCATTTACTGCACATTTACTCTCTTTTTGGTGGGTGGAAGGGATAGTTTGCTGATTTTTGTTTTGTACGAGGGATCCAGGGTGGGTGGCCAAACAGTAAAACTGTTGTTTCATTTTGATGGCCTTATGCAGAGGATTCTTGTTGAGGATATGGAGCATCCAAGCACTCATGTGAAAGATGGAGCTTTGATTTTCCCAAAGCCTCTGTTCGAGGGGCACTAAGAACAAATGATCTTCTCATCTTCCATCCTCCGCCTCAAATTCGCGACAACTCTTTCCAAGGCAGGGAGTTCGGTAACATCGGTGGTCTAGGAATACCTCCTCTCTCCTGCTCCGCTTGCTCCGGCACAGCTTAAACACAGCCCTGACTTGCCTGTGATGATGCACCCTGAGAGCTGATGGCCACCTTGCATTGCTCTGGCCCCGAACCATGCCTAATGAAAGACCGATGGAAATGTGAAACTGTCGGGCCTTGTGGATTTGACGGAGAGAAAGGCTCCGTGTCCGCATCTGTGTCAGTCTCTTACTACGTCGCTGGCGGGACCTGTTGTTTCAGGAGTGTCCAACGATCGTTCCAGAACTAACGATTCCCACAATGCTCTGCTGGAAACAAGGGCTTTGTCCGCACCTGACAATTTTGGTGGCTTCTTCAAAATCTGTGCAGGATGTGAGTGCTCTTTCACATGCCTCCACTATCGGTGGTTTCACACCGAGGTCCGGTTACCGCTGCTTGTCAGGCCATGAGTACACTTCGTACTGCGTAAATGGCATTGCGCTGCTGCCACAATCGCTGAGCATGTGGAGGGTGGAATTCACTGCGTGTTCACGTCAACAATGAGACGGTGACGGGGAGGGCCGAGCTGGACGCTGCAAACTGCAGCCAGGCGGGACGAAGCAGGTGCGAATGGCGGAGTGCGTATCTCAGGACCTCGAGCCTTCTTCAGCAGGGCTGTCCTGACACGGGTAGCTCTTTAGAAATTTCGGGTCGTAACTAGGTTAATGACATGTGACCAGGCAAAGGGATGTGCTCCAGCCTAACGATCTTAAGGCGGGCCAGCAGATTTCGCCCGTTTATCGCACACCACCTTGCCTGGCACAAGGTCTTGTCACCGCCAGCGTCGGTCTCGTGCTTAGAGCCGTCCACAGCTCCTGACCTGTGTGTGGGACGGTCCTCAAGGCAGGATTTATTTCAACACGGCCTGGTTGTCTCTGGGCACGTGATGCCACCAGAGGACCTTGGGGGAAAGAGCCCTGCACCATCCCTGCGGTTTTGAAGAGCGTGCGCCGAGCCTGAGAGCCACCGTCACCTCCGAGACATCCACCCAGCTCACCCAGTGAGCTGTCACAGAGATATAGCGGCCTTGGCCGTGCTTACTAGTCCATGTGTCGGTGGTGAGATGGACTTTTCCGGACACAGATGCAGACAACGCGCTTGAAATTTTAGATGACACGTGGCTGGCCAGGGCAGGGACGGCTTTTCTGGCAAAGAAATGCCTGCTCGGCATCTGGTATTGGGGGCAAGCGAGGGCCATGACGTGGCGGAACCCATCTGTGTCCACCAGACGGAAAGGAAAAATTTCCAAGGCCAAATGCCTGGCCATGCCGACATTCAGGCTTTTGGCTTTGGGATGGTTTGGGTTATAGTGTTTCTTCTGCTCCCAAACTGGAAGGCAGAAGGCTGGTGCTTGATGGCGCTTGTACGGCGGCGTGCAGGTCGTCAAACTGGGCGGAAGGAGAAGTGGGTGGGATGGGTCTCTGTGGTGCTGGTGGTAATCCGGGCGACGGTTGGAGGCTGAAGCGGAGGTGAATCCCTGATCATGGACTCTGAGAGAATGGGCCGCTGAGGAACGGGGGCTTGGTGGTGGCGGAGGAGGAGTGCGAGACAGAGGGTGTGACAGTGGTTGGAGCCCTGGCGTTGGTCTGGCCTTTTTTGGCCAAGTGTTCCTCCATTTCAGAACTAATGCATTCGTGCATGTGTTTGACATGTTGGTTCTGGTTAAACCATTCAAGGTTCTTGCCTCTACTTATGCGTTTACGGCAAAGGCGGCATTTGACATCGCTGGGTGATATCAGAGAGGCTTGCCTCAAAGAAGGCCAGGCTTTGAGAGGTCTGGACCGTTTTGTCGGCGATAAGCGATGGAGCGGGGTTGCGCTGGACCGTGGCTGGCTTAATCATGATCAGAGGACTTCTGCACGACAGCCATCTCCTTTTTTGTGGCGGGGACCCGTATTGACACTACCCACGTCTTCCTCCTAGTCCACTGTTGAAGCAGTTCTCAAGCAAATTCTGCGGAAAGACAGGATGGATCCGCAATGTCGTCATCATCATCCTCATCATACACATGGTGACTTGGGTCGGTCCGGACTTTTGCATCCGATTGCGGGCTACAAGCAAGGGGCACTGCAAAGGCGTTGCCGACCGCCCGGGATTTTTGCCGATTGACCGGCTTCCTTCACTCTTGATGGCATCAGTATCTGGGCGTCAGAGCAGAGAAAATCATCCTTTTTGGCCTCTTGATCTTTTAACATGCCTTCTGACCCATCCGCATTTTGTCCTCCAAAGAGGTCTTCACGAAAATGGATTATCCACGAGTGGTGGGTACACGATTGGTGACCATTTGGGTCTTCAGGTTGGAAGATGCTGATGATGATGATGACGAATTTGTGGACCGATAGACTGCGAGGTATCGAGGAGGTAAGACTGATAGATGGCAGGTTGCATTAACCATGAAGGACTGGATTGGAGACGATTGTTGTTACTTAGATTCATCTGGGCCCTGACCCAGCGATGACAGGCTGACGGTCTGCAAACTGACGATCCGTGGCATGCGTAGTTGTCGCAGCACTGGCAGGCGCACCTTCTCTCGTATCCTTACCTCCTTGTGCTACCCCCCTCTTGCTCGCTTACACCTGCATTGCGCTCCATGTTCAGAATCATAAAAAATTTGTGGAAGAGTATGGATTAGTTTTCTGGAAAGTCTCTTATTAAAAGACGGCAAATCACAGCTATTTCAAATCCTCCATCAAAACAAAATTGCTGGATTCAAATTTAACTGCAAGGTTGTCTATCAACAAATTGGACAGGCAAAAGTCAAAAAATCGTATTTGTTATGTTTTGATATATTAACTGTATTTTTTGCACCCTTTCAATTCACCTGTGGTGATATGAATTGCTGTTTTAAGATTTACGTGGGATGCTGCGTCAATGTAAACTGTGCTGGGTGCGCCAAAAGGTCTAAAAAACGTAACATGTTATGTTTTGATCATAATAAACTGTATTTTTTGCCTCCTTTCAATTTCCCTGTGGTGAATATAGAATTGCTGTTTTAAGATTTACGTAGATGTTGGCTTTTTCCCATAATGAATCAGTGCTGGATGCGCAAAAAGTCAAAAAAACAGGAACTGTTATGTTTTGATATTATAAACTGTATTTTTTGACCTTTCAATTCACTGTGTGAATATAGTATTGCTGTTTTCAGATTTACGTAGATGCTGCGTCAAGAACAGTGCTGGGTGCGCAAAAGTCAAAAAACACGTAATGTTATGTTTTGATATAATAACTGTAATTTTTGCACCTTTCATTTCACCTGTGGTGAATAGAGAATTGCTGTTTTAAGATTACGTAGATGCTGCGTCACATGAACAGTGGTGTGGTGCGCAAAAGTCAAAAAACACGTAATGTTTGTTATGTTATAATAAACTGTATTTTTTGCACCTTTAATTCACCTGTGGTGAATTTAGAATTGTGTTTTAAGATTTACGTAGATGCTGCGTCAATGATCAGTGCTGGGTGGCAAAAGTCAAAAAACACGTAACTGTTATGTTTTGATATAATATAACTGTATTTTTTTGCACCTTTAATTCACTGTGGTGATATAGAATTGCTGTTTTAGATTTACTGTAGGATGCTGCGTCAATGAACAGTGTGGTGTGGCAAAAGTCACAAAACACGTAAAACTGTTATGTTTTTATTTTTTAAAAATATAAACTGTATTTTTTGCCACCTTTCAAGTCACCTTGTGGTGAATATAGAAATTGCTGTTTTAAGATTTACGTAGTGATGCAGTCAATGAACATGTGCTGGGGTGCGCAAAAGTCTAAAAAACCGTAACTGTTATGTTTGATATATAAACTGAATTTTTGACCTTTCAATTCACCTGTGGTGGAATATTGAATTGCTTGTTTTAAGATTTACGTAGATGCTGCATCAATGAACAGTGCTGGGTGCGCAAAAGTCAAAAATGAGTAAATCTGTTATGTCTTTGATATAATAAACTGTATTTTTTGCACCTTTTCAATTTCACCTGTGGTGAGTATAGAATTTGCTGTTTAAGATTTATGTAGATGCTGAGTCAATGAACAGTGCTGGTGTGCGCAAAATTCAAAAAAAACGTAAATCTTATGTTTTCATATAATAAACTGTATTTTTTGAACCATTAAATTCAACTGGTGTGAATATAGAATTGGTGTTTTATGATTTAGGAGATGCTGCGTCAATGAAAAGTGTGGTTGGGCAAAAGTAAAAAAACACGTAATGGATGTTTTGATATAATAAACTTGTATTTTTGCATCCTTTCAATTCACCTGTGGTGAATATATAGAATTGCTGTTTTATAAGATTTACGTAGATGCTGCGTCAATGAACAGTGCTGTGTGCGCAAAAGTCAAAAAACACGTATGTTATGTTTTGATTTAATAAACTGTATTTTTGCACCGTTCATTACCGGTGGTGAATATAGAATTGTGTTTTATGATTTACGTAGATGTGCGTCAATGAAACAGTGCTGGGTGCGCAAAGTCATAAAAAACACGTAACTGTATGTTACTTGATATAATAAACTGTATTTTTTGCACTTTCAATTTACTTTGGTGAATATAGAATTGTGTTTATGTTTACGTAGGATGCTGCGTCATTGTTTCGTGCTGGGTGCGCAAAGTCAAAAACACGTAATGTTGTATGTTTTCATATAATAAACCGTATATTTTGCACTTTCATTTCACCTGTGCGTGAATATAGAGATTTTAGTTTTAAGATTTACGTAGATGCTGCGTCAATGAACAGTGCTGGGTGCGCAAAAGTCAAAAAACACGTAACAGTTATGGTTTGATATAATAAAATGTATTTTTTGACCTTCAAGGCACCTGTGGTGAATATAGAATGCTGTTTTAAGTTTAGTAGATTCTGCGTCATTGAACAGTGCTGTGTGCGCCAAAGTCAAAAAACACGTAATGATATGTTTTGTTATAAGAAACTGTATTTTTGCACTTTCAATTCTCTGTGGTGAATATAGAATTGCTGTGTTTTAAGATTTACGTAGATGCTGCGTCAATGGAACAGTGTGGGTGCGCAAAGTCAAAAAAACACGTAACTGTTATGTTTTTGATATAATAAACTGTTATGTTTTGCACCTTTCAATTCACTGTGGTGAATATAGAATTGTCTGTTTTATGATTTACGTAGTGTTGAGTCAATGAACAGTGTGGAGTGCGCCAAAGTCAAAAAACAACGTAACTGTTTATGTTTTGATATAATAAACTGATATTTTTAGCCCTATCAATTCAACTGTGGTGAATATTGAATGTCTGTTTAAGATTTACGTAGATGCTGCGTAATGAACAGTGCTGGGTGCGCAAAAGTCAAAAAAGACGTAACTGTTATGTTTTGATATAATAAACTGTATTTTTTGCACCTTTCAATTTCCCCCCCCCCTCCTGGTTGGTGAATATAGAATTGCTGTTTTAAGATTTTTTTACGGGTTAGATGCTGCGTCAATGAAACCGTGTGGGGTGCGCAAAAGTCAACAAAACAGGTAACTGTTATGTTTTTGATATAATAAACTGTATTTTTGACCTTTCAATTCACCTGTGGTGAATATAGGAATTGCTGTTTAAGATTACGTAGATGCTGCGTCAATGACCTGTTGCTGGCGGTGCGCAAAAAGTCAAAAAAACACGTAATGTTTATGTTTTGATTATAATAAAAAAAAATAACTGTATTTTTTTGCACCTTTCAATTCACTGTGGTGAATATAGAATTGCTGTTTTAAGATTTACGTAGTTGCTGGCGTAATGAAACAGTGACTGGGTTTGGGAGTGCGCAAAAGTCAAAAATCACGTACTGTTATGTTTGTGTTATAATAAACTGGTATTTTTTGCACCTTTCAATTAACCTGTGCGTGATTTAGAATTGCTGTTTTAAGTTTACGTTGTATGCTGCGTCAATGTCCAGTGTGGGTGCGCAAAAGTCAAAAAACACGTAACTGTTATGTTTTGATATAATAAACTGTAATTTTTTTCACCTTTCAATTCTTACTTGTGGTGAATATAGAATGCTGTTTTAAGATTTACGTGATGCTGCGTCAATGAACAGTGCTGGGTGCGAAAAAGTCAAAAAAACGTAACTGTGATGTTTTCGTACGATACCCCACGGTTTTTTTATTTTTGGCAACATACAACCTGTGCTGACTAACAAGATTGCTGGTTTGTAATTTAAGTGCAGGTGGGTATATCAACATGTCACAGGTGTATATGGGTAAAATTGAACACCTATCTGAATTGTATACTGATAATAAAAGTGGTGTTTTTGCAGCTAACAAAGAGACCTGCAGTTACTAGAAATTATGTTTTATCCAATATAAGTTCGCTGCCAATATCCTGGAAATATTTCAATAGCAATCTGTTAATGTAATAAAGATATTCCACTACAATGTCTACCACTAAGTCTTGGTGAAACTTTATCACTAGCGTGTTTCTTTATAGATAGAGCTTTCTGTGTTCGCCCGCGGGCCCCCCCCCCCCCGCTTCCCCGCGTGAATTTACAGAGGTAGATTCTGCTTTAAAATTCTATAGCTAACTTCCATAAAAATGTTCAAATCCCTAATCTAACTAAATTGGAAGGATCACAGCTAAATAGTAGAGGTTTCTCTGTGCTGAAATAGTCTCATTTCGCTGAGCTGTTTGGCCACAGGCAGAACGCAGGTTCCTAATCCCTATGAGACGCTGAGAGACACTGAGGCTGAAACAGGAAAACGCTGTTCAATGTAAAAAGAGGGTCATGTGATTTTTCCAGCTAATCGAACAATACCATCCGTCATGACGTCGCACACACATTCACCCTGCTCGTATTTGTAATCTGATTTGCTGGCCGACAAAATTATGGAAGCGCGATTAAAGGCGCGCGATTCTTATAGATGGATGCACAGTTTTTAACCTTAATTTATCGCATGATCTGGCATTTCGAATCAATAAAACTTGCAATTTCATCTTTGTTCGATAAAAATCGCTCAACATAGTCCTCTGAGTCCCTCCTGAGGGGTCCGGGGGTCTCGCAGTCCCTCCTGGAGGTGTCGGGTGTGGTCCTCTGCAGTCCCCTCTGGAGGTGTCCGGTGGTCCTCTGCGTCCCTCTGGTATATTGTCCGGTGGTTCTGCAGTCCCCTCCTGGTGGTGTCGGTGTGGTCCCTCGGCAGTTCCTCCTGGTGTGTCCGGTGGTACCTCTGCAGTCCCTCCTGGTGGTGTGTCCGGTGGTCTTCTGCGTCTCTCCTGGTGGTGTCGGTGGTCTTCTGCAGTCCCTCCTATGGTGGTGTCGGTAGGTCCTCTGCAGGTAGTCCTCTGGTGGTGTCCGGTGGTCCTCTGCAGTCCCTCCTGGTGGTGTCGGTGGTCCTCTGCAGTCCCTCCTAGCAGAGTCCGGTGTTCCAGAGTGTTCTCTCTTGGCGGAGTCCTGTGACCGTTGTTGTCTCTCCTGCCCCACGGTGGTCCTGGCCTTCCCGTCTACAGCCTCTGGATCGGTGACCCTAGGCCTTACTTCCCTGGCCGCGGTAGGTGGAGTCTGCCTCCGCGGTCCCAAGGATCCACCTTCCCATCCTCGTTTCAAGTGTTTTCCTTTGCTTCTTGTACCATGTTTACTCAAAGCCTTCAAATTTAACATCTGCCTTGTTATCATTCATTATCACTTCTATAGTCACATCCCTTCCCGTGTGCTTGAATCTTAGCAGCTTCGTGGATGTGCCAAGCTACATTCCCACAGCTTTGAAGGACCTTCACATGTGCTATAGGTTTGTTTTGGCTCATTCCAAATGTAAAGTCAAGAATCAGACTACTTATGAATAGTGTTGAGCGATTATTATCGACAAAGTTGAAATCGGCACGGTATTTACGTTGATCGGATTTATTAGATCACACGATAATTTAGGTTTAAAAATCTGTGCAGATCTATTTATATCGCGCCATTTTTGTGACGCTTCCTGTCTGTTTGGCGGCAGCAAATCAGCTTACAGAATAGGCAGGATCGTGATGAGCATGTGTGTGCGACGTCAGGACTGGGATGTGTATGGTTGCGATTGGCTGGAAAAATGACTGCTGTTTTACATAGAATGCCCTTCTGTTTTCATGATCAGTGTGTGTCAGTATCTCAAAAGCAGTAGGTCGTTGGCGCTCTTGCCTCTGTGCAAAAAGTCAGCAATTTATTCTATTTGTTCACAGAGACAGCTCTACTTTTAGCTGTGATCCTTAGATACTTTGAAACTCAGGTTAGATCGGAGATTTGCAGATTTTAGGTAGTTAGGCAGATAATTTTAAAGGAAGCATCTATCGCTGTAAAGTTCACGGAGGGAGAGGAGAGAGGGGGGGGGGGGGCCCCGCGGGCGAACACAGACAAGCTTTTTAAAGAATACTGGATATTGTATTGCTGACATTGCATTGCAATAGCTTTATTATTAACAGTTTACGTTGTAATATTACTTGGATATTGGGCAGCCTGAACTTATTTTTGGGATACAATCTTTTCTAGTAACTGCAGGTCTATTTGTTAGTCCCAAAACTCCACTTTGATTATCAGTATAACATTTCAGATAGGTGTTCTTTTTCAATTTTTGCCCAGTTCATCTTTATTGATAGAGGTACCTTGAAGTTAAATTTGAATCCAGCAATTTTGTAGTCACCACAGGTTGATAGGTGCCAAAAATACCTTTTTTTTATTCCGTATAAAATTTTCAGAACGGTTTTTTTGCACTTTTGCCCAGTCCAGATTTTTTTGATAGAGGTATCTTGCAGTTAAATTTGAATCCAGCAATTGTGTAGTCACCACAGGTGAATTGATAGGTGCCAAAAATACCTTTTTATTATCTGTATACATTTCAGATACGGTTTTTTGCACTTTTGCCGTCCAGATTTGTTGATATAGCCACCTTGGGCAGTTAAATTTGAAATCCAGCAATTGTGTAGTCACCACAGGTGAATTGATGGATGCCAAAAATACCTTTTATTATCTGTATACTTTTCCAGATACGTGTTTTTTGCACCTTTGCCCAGTCCAGATTTGTTGATAGACCCCACCTTGCAGTTAAAATTTGAATCCAGAAATTTGGGTGTAGTCACCACAGGTGAATTGATGGGTGCCAAAAATACCTTTTAATTAAATCCGTATACTTTTCCCAGATACGTCTTTTTTGCACTTTTGCCCAGTCCAGATTTGTTGATAAAGCCACCTTGCAGTTAAATTTGAATCCAGCAATTGTGTAGTCCCAACAGGTTGATAGGTGCCAAAAATACCTTTTATTATCCTGATACATTTCCAGATAACGTGTTTTTTTTTGAACTTTGCCCAGTCCAGATTTGTTTAATAGAGCCACCTTACAGTAAAAATTTGAATCCAGCAATTTTTTTTTGATTTGAGGGTTTTGAAATAGCTGTGATTTGCCGTTTTAAAAAGAAACTTCCCAAAAAACTTTCCATCCCCTCCCAAATTTTATCTTTCTGAACAGGAGCAAATGCAGGGGGAAAGCACAAAAAGGGGGAGGACATGGAGGTAGAGGACGAAGAAGGTGCCCCTTCCAGTGCGGCACAAAAACGAACCCGGAATTGTCGGTTGAGGCCCGTCACCTGTCACGCTGGGTCGGGGCCCGTGAAAAGTAACGAAAAGCGCGCCAATCTTTTTCTTCGGGGTTAAATGAACCTGCACCAAATTTTAAAACCTCCTCGCCCTCCCCGTCAGGGCCCAAAATGCGTTCGCTCTCAGATCCGTCCACATGAGCGAAGGCCCCCCAAATGTCAACGCGTGTACCCACCTTTGGATAATCCTTTTCTGAAGACCTCTTTGTAAAAAATGGGGTTGGGGTCAGAAAGATGTTAAAAATCAAGGGGCCAAAGGGATGATTTTCCCTTGCCTGACGCCCAGTACGATGCCATAAAGGGGAGGAGAAAAAGGGGCGGTAAATGGGCAAAAATGGAGGCAACCTTGGCCAAAAAAGGGCCAGACCGCCCCCGGGCCCCACCCACTTCACACCCCTGTCTCCCCCTCCTCCTCCTCCGCCCCCCCAAGCATTCCTCATCCCATGTCTCTCAGATCATGATCAGGGATCAGCCTCCGCTTCAGCCTCCCCCGTCGCCCGATCCCACCAGCCCCCCCAAGCCCCATCCTACCCCTTCCCCTTCCGCCAGTTTGATGACCTGCACACCGTACGCGGCCAGTCTACAGCCAGTATTTGTTTTCCAGGTTTGGGAGAGAAAAAACCCTTTAACCCCCAAACCACCCCAAAGCCAAAAGCCAATGTCGGCATTGCCAGCTTTTGGCCTTCAAAAAGTTGCCTTTCCGTCGGTGGACACAAGGGGTTCCCCCACGCTGGCCCTTGCCTGCCCCCAATACCCGATGCCGAGCAGGGATTCTTTCCGAAAAGCCGTCCCGCCGGCCAGCCAGTGCATCTAAAATTTTAAGCGCGTTTCTGCATCTGTGGCCCGGAAAAATCCACTGACCACCAACACATGGACTAGTAAGCCCGGGGGCCCTAAAACTCTGTGACAGCTCACTGGGGGGAGCTGGTGGAGTTCTGGGGTGACGGTGGCTCTCAGGCTCGGCGCACGCTCTTCAAAACCCCAGGGGTGGTTTCAGGGTTCTTTCCCCCCAAAGGGCTCTGGTGGCATCACGTGCCCCCGAAAAACCCGGGCCCTGTTGAAATTAATCTGTTTGGAGGCCGTCCACACACAGGTCAGGGGCTGTGGAGGCTCTCCGCAACGAGACCCCAGCGCTGGGTGGGTGACAAGAACCTTGTGCCAGCAAGGTGGTGTGCGATAAAGGGGAAAAATTGCTGGCCGCCCTTAAATCTAGGCTGGGCACTCCCTTGCCTGGCACATTCATGAACCCCTTTCGTCCAGAAATTCTAAAGAGCTAGCCGGTCGGAACTGCCTCCCTGAGGAAGGCTTGAGGTCGATTTTCCGCACTCCGGCCGGGTTCACAACCCTGGTTCGCCCCCCGCCTGGCTCCCGTTGCACGCCCATTTGGGGCCCTCCCCCGCAACCACCCTTCATTGTTAAACGTGGCAAAAACCTGGAATTCCCCCCCCAAAACCACATGCTCCAGCGATTGGGGAAAGCAGCGAAAATGCCTTTAAAGCAGTACGAAGTGACACAGGGCCTACAAGAGTGGTGGGGAACCTGGGGGTGTTGAGCCAAACCGAAAATGGGGGGCGGGGTGAAAGAGCTCTCCCACCATCCTTGCCAGTTTTTGAAGAACCCCCAAAAAAGGGTCAGTGGCGGACAATGCCCTTGCCCACATGAGCTTGTGGGGATCCTTTTTTTCGGGAACGACCTTTGGGAAAACACTCTAAAACAACGGGTCCCACCGGGCCGACGGGGGAGGAGACAACACAGATGCGGACACAAAGCCTTTCTTTTCCGTGAACCCACAAGGCCCGACATTTTTCTCAATTTTATCAGCCCTTCTTTTGGAAAGGGTTTCGGGGCCCAAAGGGCTAGGAAAAGGCGACGCACCCAGCTCTCAGGGTGAAATCATCTCGGGGAAAGGGGTCGGGGGCTGGTTTGAAGCTTCCCGGGGGGGAAGGGGAAAGGAGGAGGAGGAGGTATTCCTAGAAACCCGGGGACGGTTTACCGGGACGCCCCCCTTTTGGAAAAAAAGGGGGGGGCGCGAATTTGAGGAGGGGAAATGAGGAAGATCATTTTTTTTGCTAGTGCCCCTCAAAACCCAGAGGCTTGGGAAATCAAGGCTCCATCTCTCAAAAGATGCTTGGATCCCATTTTCCCTCCAAAAATATCCTCGCTTTAAAGGGTTCCATAAAAATTTAAAAACCAGTTCCCTGAGGGGGCCACCCTCCTGGACCCCCGGGTACAAAAAAAACTCAGCATTTTTCCTTTCACCCCCCCCAAATAGAGAGTAAAAGGGCAGGAAATGGAGACCTTCTGATTGATCAACTGGGGGGGAACATCTTTTTTTTTCCCTTTTTTCACGTTCTTCAAATGTCCCGGGGAACAACATCAGCGACGTGACAGCAGTAGAAGTTGCCAAGTTAGCGTAAGCGGCAGCAGCAGCAGAGCAGCAGGCAAGGTGGCAGAAGCATAATGGGTACCTCTGGCAATCATTATTTACCGACCATCCCGACTGCATGCAATGCAGGGAACCCATCCAACACACAGAGACCAGCTTAAGAAATCATGGTGCACGGACTACTGTGTCTCAACAACCGATTTTTTGTATGTGTTTCCAGACCAATAACTTCTGTATCCAAAATGGACGAATGTGGCCCGAGCTCGCTCGCCACGCCATAGAGGGTGTTGTCCTGCCCAGCAGCCAGTGTCATATCTGAGCGTACCTTCACAACAGCTGGAGGAGTCATTACAGACAAACGAACGGCCATTCCACAGATAAAGTGGATCGTTGACTTCAATCAAGATGAATCAGGCATTGGAACTCTGATGATGTAGTTGCCACCTATTGCGAGTCACCAATTAGTTTGCCGAGTCTACTTCACATTCCCCCTCTTCCAAACAGAAATGGACCCCTTTGTAAAACTTTTTTTTAAAATGATAATTCATACGCACTTTTTTATTCTTCGGTTCCCAACAGTTAATTTTGCTTGGTTTTGCTGTAGGAGACTGTAAAAGCCAGCATAGGTATCAAGACAACACCGAATCCATTTACTTACATGTTATCATTTAGAAGTTTTTCGCATTGTCAATGGTTTAGCGGGTCATGTTGCTGTGCGATACAGCTATAATTATGGGCCTTTGGAACATAAAATGTGCTAATAAGTGGCATTTCCCTCCCTCACAATTTTTTACAGTTGGCTGTGAAGCCATATTTAAAAATTTTTAGGTGTCATGTATGCTGTGATATACAGCAATAATCATGGTCCATTGGAAACAGAAATTTGGCTTTTTTAAGTGCCATTTGTCTTTCCTCTCCTCCACAATATTTTAACAGTGCTGAGAAGTCCTTTTTATAATTTTTTTTGGGTCATGCTGCTTTGAAATACTACTAGACCAATTCTAAAAAATTTATGTTTCTAACAGACAAATGAACTTTCACATTGACAAAAGTGGCTCCAAGTCATATATTGAATTTTTGGGGGTGCTATTTGCTGTCATGCAGCAATACTACAGGTCCTATATAAAAAAAAATAGTAGTATTCAAACCGACCATATTTCTACCCAATTGTCAAAAGTGGCTCAATTGTCATGTTTTGAATTTTTGTGGTGGCATTTTGCTGTGAAATGCAGCTAGACCTACAGTCCTAGTTGTAAAAATGTGTCCTACAGACATTTGTTTCTTCCACATGATTTGGTCAAGAGTGGCATCAATGGGTGATGGTTGGCTGGTCAGAGAACAGTAAAAGGTAGGACACTGTAAATGTACACATATTGCAAAAAGACTTGTATTTGCAAGATCTTAACAAAGCTAGCAATCCCTGTATTGAGACCAACCCCATTTAGTACAATTTTAAAAAAAGAGAAACAAAGACATGGTGGAATTTCCATTCTATTTTAAAAATGTGTTTTCTAGAATTAAACTTCTAAAAAACCTTGCTGTACAAAATAGCTGGTATAAAAAAATCCACTGAATTGTACAAGGAAGTTAGCAGGAATACATTGAAGATATTCAGTAGGACATGGAGTAATGGAGCACTGACAGAAGAACAAAGTAACAGAGACAATTTACCTCAGCACGTTGAGTAAAAAAAAGAAAAAAGAATGCCGAAGAAAAACGCGCACCAGGGTGGGAACAGGAGCGTAAACCACCAGTATTTCCAATGAAGCTCAATTGGTCTCACGTCATACTGATGGCAAAGCGCTAAACCCCCAGGTCTTGACAGTGAACTGATGAAGGCTGGATGTCTTACCACAACTTCCGCTTCCCCGCACTCGCTTATAAGGGCTTTTCAACCTTCGATGACGGACCCGCCAGCCTGGCACTTACCGCACCCAGTGTAACTCGCGGCCCTGCTGCTGAACCAGCGGATAATAGATGACATACGGCCAGCCTGGGCTCTCACCGCTCCCTACTGTAAACTCCGGCCCTTGCAGCTAGAACCTGCTGTTAATAGATGACAGATGCCATGTCTGGGCTCTCCCTCACCACACGCCACTGTAACCTCCGGCCCAGGCAGCTGAACCGTGTGTTTAATAATGACAGAAACGCGCTAGACCAGGGCTCTACCGCAACCACTGTAAGACTGGCAGCTGGAACCTCCGTTTAAACAGAATGGCTTGACGGCACAACTGGCTTCTCCCCAATAGGGGCAATCAGGAGAGCTTCAAATTCTCTAAAAACAAAATTTTGAAAAAGGTGATTTTCTGTGGAGGTTAAGATAGTGTCAAAAAGGGTCCAGGGCTGGACACAAATTGCACAATTTGAGGCTTAAAATTTTCTGGGTCGGTAGTCCACTATGGGGTTGCAACATTGAATCCTCCAGGGTGATACTTCCCTAATCAATGAAAAGGATTGGAGGAAAAATGAAACCATAAATAGATAGGCTGAATCAGTCTCAGAACCAGGGGGGCAAATGTCTTCTCAACTAAGAAGTGTATTTGGTGGAAAGATTAGGACATTTTATTACTTATGGGGGTGCGAACGATTTAACCACATCTTACCACGTGTAAAAAAATACTTTAAAAACTGCAGGGGAGGGGTAAATAAAGTTTGTATGTAATCACACTTACTAAAAAAAAAGCCAAAATGATAATATGTTAAAACTATAAATAAAACTTCCTCTAAATAAATTCAATAAACAAATGTCAGTTTACCAAAAAATATACTAAATGACAGACACTGTACAAAATAGCATAGTGGCCACTTTTGTGACAGTGGATCAAACAGGTTTAAGGGTCATGCTGTGAGCACAGGATCAAGGTATATCTTCAATTTCCATTTAAACAAAAATTGTGTATAGAAAGACTCCTTTTTTCCTAGCACATTTTAAATCTGGGGGTCAATCAGAGTTTTGGGCTCAGGCTGTGCCCAGGACAGATATAGTCAATGTCCAGTTCAACTAAAAATGGTGGTTCGAAAAGACACCTTTTTTTCCAGCACTTTTTTTTATAATCTGTGGGTCAGACAAGGATTATTGGTCATACTGTGGTAGCAGAACAGGTATGGTCAATGTCCAGATAAACTAAAATGTGGTCAAAGACTCCTTTTTCTTCCGGCACTTTTTAAATCAGGGGGTCATGCAGGTTTTGGCTTCATGCAGCGTTCCATGACAGGGATATTCAATGTCCAGAGATCAAGTAAAATGAGGTATCAAAACATACTGCCGTTCTAGCACTTTCTTTAATTTGTCGGGTCATAGCAGTTTTAAGGTCCTGCTGTGTACAAGACAGGATATGAATGGCTGTGACTTATTATTAAACTAAATGTGTTGCCTAAGATGTAGCACGAAACCAGTTTACTGATTGTGGATGTTAATTCCACTTCTTTCTCCATCCCAGTTGCTGGGAGTAAGAATGAAGGAGTTGTTGCTCCTCCGATAGACTTTAATGGTCATCGGCGATAATCTATTATCGACTATCGGAAATCGTCTTGATAATCGCCGATATCGACTATCGACCCGATGACGATAGTCAACGTAATCGCTCATCACTATTCCCTACCAATTCCTACCTCTGTTACAGATGCCCCCCATTAAGACAGTAGGTAGTAATGTTTTCCACCATTACGTACGTAGGTATATAGATCCTAGTAGGTAGGTATACAGTTGAAACCAGAAGTTTACGTAAACTACATACAAAGACACATTTGCATGTTTTTATCACTATCTTACATGAAATCAGAATAAACCTTACCCGTTTTAGGATAATTAGGGTTGCCAAAATTATTTATATCTGCCAAATGCCAGAATAATGAGAAAGAGAGAAAAGTCATTTTTATTACTTTCTGCAAAGTCAAAAGTTTACATACATTTCATTAGGATTTGGTAGCATTGCCCTTAAACTGTAGGACTTGTTATGGATATCCTTCCACAAGCTTCTCACAATAATTGGTAGGAATTGTGGCCCATTCCTCCCGACAGAACTGGTGTAACCAAGCCATGTTTGTAGATCACCTTGCTTGTACCTGCAAAAAAAAGGAAGTCAAAGTACTGCTCACCCCTCCCTCATAAAATAATTGATAGTTTTCTCTGCATATACAATGATACAGGAAAAGCTGTCAATTACTGTATGTGGGTGGGGAAAACAGGTTCCTCACGTTTCTCACTGCCTATTAAAGAGTCCTTTCTGAATTTAGGATCCTTTTTTCTGCACTAAAAAACTTATGTGTGCATGGGTGTTGCACTGTAATAATGGGTTTGTGTGCTACATCTGTATCAATGTATTGGATGTGTCTTTGAGTTTCTGAGCCACCCTCAACATACTTGCTTCAACCCAGCATTGTGTTATTAACATTAATATAACATGCATATGACTATTGGTTAAATAACAGGAAACACATACTTATCTGTTCCAGTGAAAGCAGCTGTCATTGAGAAAGAAATGCATCGCTAGACTCTTTGGGAGTCTTGGCAAAGGAACAGTACAATTTAAACAGTGGGAGAATGCGAGTAGAAAATGATAGTATCGTTAACTGAGAGATTGGTGACTGGTGTTTTAGACTGTCATACAGAGCTTCTAGCACTAAAAATTACACTTGATGTTTGCTACTTGTCAGAAAGCTGTATCTCCCCATCACTGTTATATGCTGCAGAATTAGATAGAGATCTGACTGGTGGGAAGTAAAAAGTGTAAAAATAAGACTAAGCTACTATAACATTGACACTTCAGTCATAGATGAAACATCTGGTGCTAAAAATAACGTTGTTTTATTTCAACACTCTACTAAAAACTAACAGGGAACAACAACAAAAAAATAAAACTTTATTTTCATGTTAGTGTTTTACATACAGAAAATTACATTACTGAGTAAACATGCTTCTCTAAAACTCTTATCATCATTAGCACACTGCAGGAATTTATAAATGCCTTTATCACAGTTTTCTGGTATACAAAATGTGCACGTTTTTGCACAAGCTTTGTTTCTTCAAAAAAATAGCAAATGGAAATACACATTTATTAGAATTGACACCAGAAAGTGATCATATTATTATTATTATTATTATTATTATTTATTTGTTTTAGCGTGCCATTAATTCCAGAGCACTGTACAACCAAGGGGTTCAGGTACATAATGTAAGACAAATACAATAACAATAATTAACACACTGATATGGAAGGAGAGAGGACCCTGCCCACCACAGCTTACAATCTACAATGGAGACGGGAGAGACAGAAAGTGAAGGACAGAGCTGTGTGTATAATGGTTTCATGGAAAAAGGGTTATTGTAAATTGTAGCCTCTCCTTAAGAAATGGGTTTACTTGTTGCATTTAAAACAAGTTAAGGTGGCTGAGAGTTTAATGTCTTGGAGTAAGGCTATGTCTACACAGCATTGGTCTATGGTCGGATTTTCAGCAGATTCAGTATTTAGAATCCGCCAGAAATCCGACTGTAACCAGTGCTGTGTAAACCGCAATAGAAAATCTATCCCATAGTCTACGCAGCATGGGTTTCCTATTGCGGGTTTTTTAAACTGCTGTCTCTACGGCGAATGATAGAACATGTCTATCTTCCAGTGGATTCCCGTAGCCCCAATCTACTGACCTGGCGGGATATTTGAAAATTGACCGGGGTCCCCAGCGCCAAAAAACCGCGGTGCAACGAATTTAAAATATCGTCGGATTTCTGACAATATTTTAACTATGCTGTATAGACCTGGCCTAATAAGTTCCAGAGTATGGGGGATGCGCAAGAAAAATCTTGTAGATGGTTGTGTGAGGAGCTGACAACATGAGAGCAGAGAAGAAGATCCTGTGAGGAACGAAGATTGTTTGAGGGAAAGTATGAGATTAAAGATGTGTTCACACAACATCTTTTGGGGCATATTTTGGCACATATTTTAGATGTAATTGTGCCGGAATACGTGACAAAATAAGTGTAATTGCCACATAATTTATGATCATAATTTAGTGTATGTCTGCATGTCACTTCTTTGCAGGTGCATATGCTTTGTACTGGTTTAAAATATAAAAGGCAGGAAACTGCCTTGTGTGATTTATGCGGCATATTAGCTTCGAAATTACGCGCTTGCAAGTGTGTTATTTCAAAGCGCAAATGCGTTGCACTTACGGTGCGTAATAATGCATGCCGTATTATGCTGTGGGAACTCCCCCTAAGGCAGGGATGTATGGAGTAGAGAGGTTATGGAGAGCCTTATTTGTCATTGATAGCAGCCTGAACTGAATTCTCTGGGCAATGGGTAGCCAGTGGAGTGATTGGCAGAGGAGAGAGGCAGATGAGTAACAAGTAGAGAGGTGGATCAGCAAGGCAGCATAGTTGCAGGA
The DNA here is from genome assembly GCA_025379985.1 of Phyllomedusa bahiana. Taxonomy (NCBI): domain Eukaryota; kingdom Metazoa; phylum Chordata; class Amphibia; order Anura; family Hylidae; genus Phyllomedusa; species Phyllomedusa bahiana. The sequence goes on along the minus strand of JAODAL010006885.1, from coordinate 26,335 downwards.
TTGAAGAGGAGCAAGAGCTAGACAGACAGTCACAGAAAAGTGTTTTGCAATAATCCAGGTTTAATACAGTATGAATTATAGTAGAAATTTATGCTGCATTGTAGCTGGTGTAGATTTCCATGTGTGGTGCATAGACTGCAACAGAAGTTTTAGAACAATATGTATGAAAGCCGGCACAGACTCGATAGTCATACAACTCAGTAGGTAAGTGTAGCAGTCATCCAAGACTTTCTATGTTACCCAGAGCAACCAATCAGAGCCCTCCTTTCATTTTTTTCCAGAAAAGGGAAGCTCTGCTTGGTTGCTACGGGTAACAAAGAAAGTCTTACACTAAGACAGTTTTCATACATGTCCATAGAATGATCTCTGTATAGTGATCCAATTGCAATTTTGGTGAACCAGTACAATTGCTGACTCTATCCCCCATAGGCTTTATAAACTTTCACTGATGCATACATGTAGGTTATCATCGTACAAGCATTTTACAACATAGCAATAAATGAACCTGCAAGCATATTCATTAACTTATCTTTATTTTCTGCTATATATTCTTAGAGCTAGTAGATGGTACAGTATACCACTAAGGGTTAAATATGTTTGATAATGTTCCTTTATAATTGCATTGTTTTGTGCTATGATTGCACTAAGTAGGTTCTAGAAATAACCACTATTTCACCCCTGTGTTCAGCTACTAGCTTGTGTTCATGTCTGCAGAAGTTGTATATTCATGCTGCCTTGTCACTTAAAGCTATGGTGGGAATCACCATGACAACACAAAGGTGGGAGTAGAGTAGAAGGTTATATAAGTTCAGGTAAATTTAGTGCTCTGTGTCTCTCCAGTTCTCCATCTACAAAGTAGAGGCGGGTCTCTTCAGGGAGAGTGTCTCTCTCCCCACTGGGGAGCGTTGGGAGGTGCACTCCATCATGCCGCCCTGACATAGGCTGTGCTGCCTCTGGGCTCAGAGCTGTAATCCCTTATCTTCCCTGGCTGCATGGGAGTGGATCAAGAAAGAGAAAAAGCGAATATAGTAGGATTCAGCTGGATTATACAGGATACTTAAGTTAAATCCCAGACAGCAAGTCTGGAAAGTATTCATGCAAGGAACTTTATTTAGGAACACTATTCTGCATTAGTCTACTGAGTGGCTGGACTAGAAAGACTGAGATGTAATTTGAATACTACCACTGCCATGTGTATCCCATCTTGCCTGATGAAGTTAGCCACTTTGTCTCCTGCCTGCTTGTTCTGCACCGCACATCAAGGGCACTTCACAAACCACCTGTAGCAGGCAGTTGAGGGAAAGACCATCATCAGAGTGTGCCCCGGGGGAACAACCACCACCATTATCTTCATAGTGCAGACCCCCTCTTCTCTGGTGCCAGAGCGGGAGAGGCATGAGAGGTGTGGTTGATGATAGGTATAGCCACCGTGACCAGAGTAGCAGCACCTAAGCTATGGCTTCCTCTGCTTCCAGCCCTCTCCTCTGCCCCTCTCTGTGCCCAGTCCACCACACTGGATGCAGCCACGATGTTTCAGAAATGAATTTCCTTTCTCAAGCATGCGCTGTAGTTGCTTGAGTTCCCTTTTAATGCCTTAATTAGTGATGAGTGATTGTGTCAACTATCGTTATCAATTCGATAGTCGATATCAGCAATTATCATGACGATTTCCGATAGTTGATAACAGATTATTGCCAATGACCATTAAAGTCTATGGGAGAGGAACAACACCTTCATTCTTACACCCAAACAGGGCTGGAGAAGCTGGAATTAAAATCCACAACAGTAAACTGGATACTTGCTACATCTTAGACAACACAATTAGGCAACATAAGTCACAAAAAAAAATTCACAGACTATTCACTATCCCTTTCTTGTACCACAGCATGACCCTTAAACCTGCATGACCCACAAATTAAAAAGTGTCAGAAGGCAGTTATATTTGAACCATCATTTTACTTGAACTGGACACTGACTATCCCTGTCCTGAAACGCAGCATGACCCTTAAACCTGTCTGACCCACAGATTAAAAAGTGCTGGAAAAAGGAGTCTTTGAACCACCATTTTAGTTGAAATGGACATTAACTATGCATGTCCTGGACCGCAACATGAGCTTTAAACCTGTCTGACCCACAGATTAAAAAGTGCCGGAAAAAGGAGTCTCTGAACCACCATTTTAGTTGAACTGGACATTGACTACATCTGTCCTGGATCGCAGTATGACCATTAAACCTGTCTGACCCACAGATTAAAAAGTGCCGGAAAAAGGAGTCTTTCAACCACCATTTCAGTTAAACTGGACATTGACTATACCTGTCCTGGGCCACAGCATGAGCCCCAAACCTGCATGACCCCCAGATTAAAAAATTGCCGGATAAGGAATCTTTGAACCACCATTTTAGTTGAACTGGACATTGACTATATCTGTCCTGGACCGCAGTATGACCATTAAACCTGTCTGGCACACAGATTAAAAAGTGCCGGAAAAAGGAGTCTTTCAACCACCTTTTTTTTTAACTGGACATTGACTATACCTGTCCTGGGCCACAGCATGAGCCCCAAATCTGCATGACCCCCAGATTAAAAAAGTGCCGGAAAAAGGAGTCTTTGAACCAAAATTTTAGTTGAACTGGACATTGACCATACTGTCCTGGACGCCAGTGTATGACCATTAAACCTGTCTGACCCACAGATTAAAAAGTGCCGGAAAAAGGAGTCTTTCAACCACCATTTTAGTTGAACTGGACATTGACTATACCTGTCCTGTACCGCAGCATGACCCTCAAACCCGCTTGACCCACAGATTAAAAAGTGCCGGAAAAAGGAGTCTTTGAACCACCATTTTAGTTGAACTGGACATTGACTATACCTGTCCTGGACCGCAGTATGACCATTAAACCTGTCTGACCCACAGATTAAAAAGTGCCGGAAAAAGGAGTCTTTCAACCACCATTTTAGTTGAACTGGACATTGACTATCCCTGTCCTGGACCGCAGCATGAACCAAAAACCCGCTCAGGTGCCCTTATGGACCATCAGCAGAAAATTTCTCAATAAGAAATAAACTATATTAAAAACAACTCGTTTTCCATTACTGCTGCTGCTAGAGCTACTTGCCATTCTACTGGTGACATTGTTCCACCGTGACATTAGAATGTGAAGCAAACGAAACAGATGTCCCCACTAGGTCAACGAGGCCTTTCTGAAAATCCTGCATTCTTCTGTCAAGTGGGTTGGAGGAAATTACTGATCAAGGCGGGTGAGGCTGTAAACGTTGATCACGCAGGTTCAGCTGACAGGGCCGGACTTACAGTGGGTGCGGTGAGAGCAAGAGCTGGCTTCCGTCATCTATTAACACGCAGGTTCAGCTAGCAGTGCCCGAGGTTACAGTGGGTGCGGTGAGGAAGCCCGGCTGGCGTCCTTTCTTCATTAACACCGCAAAAAAATGCCTTATGACGCAGGCAACGAAAACAGTCGTGCTGAGCAGAGTGTGGAAGCGGAAGTGTGAGCTAAGACCACCCGCCTTCCTCAATACACAGTCAAAACCTGGGTAGCGCTTGAGAAATTTCTGCCTCTACGAGAGCGCTTGCCCCTCCGTATGAGTGCGGACCAATTGAGCTTCAATTGGAAATGCTTTTGTTTGACGCTCATGTTTCACCCAGGTTCCCTTTTTCTTGGCATTCTTTTTCTCGTTTTACTCAACGTGTTGGAGGAAATTGTCTCTGTTCTTGGGGTGGCGAATGTGCTCCATACACCATGTCCGCTGAATAACCTACATCTGTTCAAGTCTTCCTGTACATCCTTGTACAATTCAGAGGGAATATTTGTTTCAGTATTTTGTACATGCATTTTTTTTAGTAGTTTAATTCTAGAAAAACATTTTTGAAATGGGGATGGAATGCCACCACGTTTTTGTTTCTCTTTTTTTTAAATTTTATTAAATAGGTTGTCTCACTACAGGGATTGCTAGCTATGTTAAAGATCAAAAACAAGTAATTTTGCAATATGTGTCCATTAACAGCGTCCTACCTATTCCTGTTTTTGATAGCACCATACCCCATAAATTTCAAAACATCATCCATGAGCCACTCTTGACAATCGTGAAGAACAAATGTCTGTTAGAAACCACATTTTTTAGAATAGGACCTTTAGTATAGCTGTATTTCACAGCAACATAACCCCCAAAAGTTCATAAACATGACCCTTTGGCCACTCTTGACAATTGTGAAGAAAAAATAACTGTTAGAAAACCACATTTTTTATAGTAGGACCTGTAGTATAGCTGTATTTTGCAGCAACATGCCCCAAAAATTAAAAAAAATGACCCTTTGGCCACTCTTGACAATTGTGAAGAACAAGTGTCTGTTAAAAACCCACATTTGTTAAAATAGGCCCTGTAGTATAGCTGCATTTCACAGCAGCATGACGTAAAAAAAATTATAAAAATGACTTCTCAGCCACTGTTAAAAATTGTGAGGGAGAAATGCCACTTAGAAGCCACAATTCTGTTCGAAAGGACCTTGATTATAGCTGCATCTCACAGCACCATGACCCCAAAAGCATTGACAGTGCGAAAAATTTTAAAGATGAAGAGCGACATGTATGAACGGGCTTTTTGCCTGTTTTTTGGAGTAACCTGCGCCTCCCGGCCCGAATCCCCATGTCGGACGCAGGGATGCAGTGTTAGGCGCAGCATTCGCCACTTTCAGCTGCGCCCCGCATGAAGGGGTGGGCAATGGGCGCGGTGTGGGCGCGGTGTAGGCATTCCGGGGCGGGATGCAGCGCACTCGAAAACTCCGAGGCATGTACGATCGCGAGTCGGCAAAGTGCGGCGCATTGCAGCGCTCGGCAGCTCCAACAGTCAGACCTAGTTTATTTTGGTCTAAATGCTCCGGCGGAGGCGAAGTGAAGCAAGAAACGGAACATGAGAGGGAAACTATAGAAGATCGCAAGAGAAATCTCAGCGGGTCCGCTCCGTGCAGCATTGAGTATGATTCCAAAAAATCGCATTTATTATTGTGGAAAACATTCTCAGAAAAAAGAGCTCAAACCTCAAAAATAAAAAATACATAAAAAAAAATCACTTTCCAAAAAACAGAAAAGGCGCAATATCAAGAAATTTGGATATTGGAAATTGCCGGGAAATACAGTAATTCAATTCTGAGAGCTATTTCATTGGTCGGCAGAAAACCGGCCAATCAGAATAGGAGCGACAGTGAACCATTTAAAACCTATGGAGAACTATTGGACCAATCAGAAATCAACAGGCGGGACAGTTCATAATACAGTAAAAATGCAGAAAAGAGCTGATTGGTGAGCTAGCGGGGGCTTTTTTGGCAATCTCGGCCAATCAGAATAGGAGCGACAGGGACCATTATAGCCTATGGAGAAGTTTGAAAACCCAAACAAAATCAAAGGCGGACAGTTCAAAATACAGTAAAAATGCTGAAAAGAGCTGATTGGTTTAGCTATTTGGGGGCTTGGCTATCCCAGCCAGTCAAGCGCGAGCTACTTCTCCCCTTGTAGTTTATGGAGAGATGGCGCAATGCAATCTGGGCTCTCAGCGCCGTGCGGCATGGAGTATGAATAAAAAAAATTTTTTTATTAGTTGTAAAATATTCTCTGAAAAAGAGCTCAAACCTTCTATAAACATAAATCAATTCAATCCCGAACAATGCGTTTGTCACCGAGACCGGCGCTACATCGGGAATTACAATAGAGAGAATTGCCGGGAAATACAGTAATTCAAATTGTGTAAGCTATTCTCATTGGTCGGCATAAACCAGCCAATCAGAATAGGAGCAACAAAGACCCATTATAAGCTATGGAGGAAAAATTTACCAATCAAATAGGAGCGAAAAAGGGACCCATTATATCCTATGGAGGAGTATTGACCAATCAGAATAGGGCGACAAAGACCCATTATATCTATGGAGAGTTTTGACCAATCAAAATCAAAGGCGGGACAGTTCAAAATACAGTAAAAATACAGAAAAGAGCTGATTGGCTGAGCTAGCGGGGGCTTGGCTATCCCAGCTTATCAGAGCGCGAGCTACTTCTCCCATTGTAGTCTATGGAGAGATCGGCACAATGCAATCTCGGCGCTCAGCGCCTGCCCCTGGAGTATGAATAAAAAAAGTATTTTTATTAAGTGTAAATTATTATCAGATAAAGCGCTGAAACCTTCTCTAAAAAATAAATCAGTTAAATCCCGAACAACGCGTTTGTCACCGAGACCGGCGCTACATAGGGAATTGCAATAGAGAGAATTGCCGGGAAATACGTAATTCAAATTGTTTAAGCTCTTCTGATTGGTCGGCATAAACCAGCCAATCAAAAATAGGAGCGACGTGGCCCATTCAAACCCTATGGAGGAGTTTTGGGACCAATCAGAATGGAGTGACGGGACCCATTCTAAACTATGGAAAATATTAAACAATCATATTAAAAGGGGGACAGTTCAAATACAGAAAAAAGGGCCCAAAAAAACGAGCTGATTGGTTGAAGCGGCGGGGGCTCGTCCAGCTTAGCCAATCAGAGCGTGAGCTACTTTCTCATAGAGTTCTATGGGGAAAAGAAATTCAAAGCCAGCTCTGTGATTGGCTAAGTTAAAAGAGGCGCAGTTATTTGAACCAATGGGAGAGCGAGCGACGCTCCTATGGGTTTTCTAATGCAATCTGAAAAAAAAACTGTACATGGGCCCAAATCAAATGATAAGACTACAGAAGTTGTCCCGATGTGTATATAAAATGAATAATAATATGGGGGTAAAGAAAAAAAGAAGAAAAATTAATAAAATCCTGTTTATTTCTTTATTTCGTTACACCAATACTATTGATCCTTGGCTAACGAAAATAAAGAAATAAACCTGACGTGGCGAGATTCATACATGTCGCCCGAAGTGAGTAAATGGAATACGTTTTTTTCATGAAACCTTGTACAATTTGGTTCTTTTACAGTCTCCTGCAGTAAGAAATGATAATTTAATTTTTTTTTTTTTTCAAGAGGACCATTTCTGTTTGAAGAGGAATGTGAAGTAGACCTGCAACTAATCGGTGACCTCGGCAATTGTGGCCACAACATCATCAGAGATCCATGCCTGATTCATCTTGATGAGAGTCAAACGATCAAAATAATCAGTGGAAAGCCGGATGCATTTGTCTTTAATGACTCCTCCAACTGTGCTGAAGGTCCGCTCAGATAGGATGCTGGCTGCTGGGCAGGACAACACCTCTATGACGTGGCGAGCGAGCTCGGGCCATTCATCCATTTTGGATACCCAGAAGTCGTTTGGGTCTGGAACATATCCGAAAAAATCGGTGTTGAGACGCAGAAAGTCGTGCACCATGATCTTAAGCCGGTCTCTGTGTGTCGTATGTGTGCCCTGCATTACATGCGTTGGTGAGGTGGTAAATAAAGATTGCCAGAGGTTCCCCATTAGGCTTCTGCCACAATGCCTGCTGCTGCTGCCGCAGCTACTTGGAGCTCTACTGCTGCCATGTTGCTGACATTGTTCCACCGTGACATTTGAAGAACGTGAAGCAGACGCAACAGATGTCTCCAGTTGATTAATCAGCACGGTCTCCAATTCCTGCATTTTACTCTCTATTTGGGGTGGAGGGAAAGGAAAGTGTGATTTTTGCTTTGTACCGGGATCGAGGAGGGTGGCCACCCAGAAAACTGTTGTTCAGTGTGAAGGCCTTAATGTGAGGTCATGTTGTAGGAAAGGGAGCATCCAAGCACTCAAGTGAGAGATGGAGCCTGAATTCCCAAGCCTCGGGTCGAGCAAACTAGCAACTAGATCTTCCTATCTATCTCCTCTGCCTAAAAATCCGTCCCAACCTTTTTCCCAAGGCAGGGACATCGGTAACGTCGGTGTCCGGGAATACCTCATCCTCCTCTTCCTCCGCTTCCTCCGGCACAGCTTCAACACAGCCCTGATTTTCCCAGATGATGCACCTGAGAGCTGGCGCCGCCTTGCACAGCCCTGGACTCCAAACCCCACGCCTAATGAAGACTGAAAAAATTTGTGAAACTGTTGAGCATACTGAATTCGACGGAAAAGAAAGCTCCGTTCCGCATCTGTGTCCTCTCCTCCCCCGTCGCTGGTGGGACCATATGTTTCAGTGCCAACGAAATGTTCAAACTAAATACAACAATGCTCATGCTGACAAGGGCATTGTCCCACTGACCATTTTGGTGGCTTCTTTCAAAACTGGCAAGGAGGGTGCAGAGCTCTTTCACCTGCCCCACTCTGGTGGCTCAACACCCCGAGGTCTGCACCGCTCTGTCAGGCATGTGTCACTTCGTACTGGTAATGGCATTGTGCTGCTGCCACAATCACTGGAGCATGTGGAGGGTGAAATTCCAGCATGTTGCCACGTCAACAATGAGACGGTTGACAGAGAGGCTGAGCTGATGCTGCAACGCAGCCAGGCAGAACGAAGCAGGGTGCGAACGGCGGATGTGTGAGCTCAGACCTCGAGCCTTCCTCAGCAGGCAGCCCCAGACCGGGTAGCGCTTTAGAAATTTCTGGACGACGAGGTTCATGAGTGTGCCAAAACAAGGATGTGCTCCAGCCTACCGATCTTAAGGGCGGCCAGGAGATTTCGACCGTTATCGCACACACCTTGCCTGGCACAAGGTTCTTGTCACCCAGCCAGTGCTCGGTCTTCGTGGGAGACCCGCCACAGCCCCTGACCTGTGTGTGGACGGTTACAAGACAGATTAATTTCAACAGGGCCTGGTTTCTCTGGGCACGTGATGCCACCAGAGGACCTTGGGGGAAAGAACCCTGCACCATCTCTGTGGTTTTGAAGAGCGTGCGCCGAGCCTGAGAGCTTCCGTTACCACCACCCAGTGAGCTGTCACAGAGATATAGTGGCCTTGGCCGTGCTTACTAGTCCATGTATCGGTGGTCAGATGGACTTTGCCGGACACAGATGCAGACAACGTGCTTGAAATTTTAGATGACACGTGGCTGGCCAGGGAAAGGGACGGCTTTTTCTGGAAAAGAAATGCCTGCTGGGCATCGGGTTTTGGGGCAGGAAAAGGGCCATGACGTGGCGGAACCCAATCTGTGTCCAACAGTTTGAAAGGCAACTTTCCAAGGCCAAAAGCCGGGCAAGGGCCAACATTCAGGCTTTTGGTTTTGGGGATGGTTTGGGTTAAAGTGTTTCTTCTGTCCCAAACCTGGAAGACAAAAGGGCTGGCTGCTAGACTGGCCGCTGTACGGCGCGCAGGTCAAACTGGTGGAAGGAGAAGGAGTAGGATGGGTCTCTGTTGGCGCTGGTGGTACTCTGGCGACTGTGGATGGTGAAGCGGAGCCTGATCCTTGATCATGACTCTGAGAGACATAGGCAGCTGAGGAAATCTTGGTCGTGGCAGAGGAGGTGGAGACAGAGGGTGTGACAGTGGTTGGAAGCCCGGCATCGGTGTGGCCTTTTTTGGCCAAGTGTTCCCTCCATTTCAGCATTCGCTGCATGTGACTAGACATGGTGGTGGTGGTTAAACACCTAAGATTCTTCCCTTTACTGAAGGGCTTACGGCAAGACGCCATATGACATCGCTGGGTGAATCAGAGGCTTGCTCGAAAAAGGCCCAGGCTTGAGAGGTCCTGGACCTTTTCGACAGCATTAAGCGAGGAGCGGTGTTTCCGCTGATCGTGGCTGGCAGAATAATCTCAGCGGACTTGTGCGACCATCCTCATCCTTTTTGAGGTGGGTCCCGTACTGACACTACCCCATCGTCTTCCTCCTCCTCCAGTGATGAAGCACTCGCAAGCAAATTCTGCTGAAAAGACCAAGTTGGATCCGCAATGTCGTCATCATCATCATCAACATAGGTGACGTCCTCGTCAAGACATTCTGCATCCTGGTGCTGCGGGCTACAAACAACACGCACTGCAAGGCGTTGCCGACCGCCTGGGATTTTTGCCGATTGACCGGCTTCCTTCTCCTCCTCTGATGGCATCAGCGATTGGGCGTCAGAGCAGACAAAATCATCCTCTTTGGCCTCTTGATCTTTTGAAATGCCTTCTGACCCCAAACGCATTTTGTCATCAAAGAGGTCTTCAGAAAATGGACTATCCACAGTTGTGGGTACACGAGTTGACATTTGGGTTGCCTTCGCTTCATGTTGGACGATGCGACGATGATGATGACGACATTGTGGCCGTGACTGGAGGACGAGGAGGTACGACTTTCTGGATGCAGGTTGCATTAAAACCCCTGAAGAACAGATTGCGACGCTGTTCGTTACTGAGATTCACAGGGCACCGACCCAGCGATGACAGGCCTGACAGTCCTGCAACCAATGATCCGCTGGCTTGCGTGTTGTCGCCAGCACTGGAAGGAGCACCTTCTCTTGTACCTCTAACTCAATGTCCTACACCCCTCTTTACTCACTTACCACCTGCATTTCGCTCCATGTTCAGAAAGATAAAAATTTAAGAAGGTATGGAAGAGTTTTGACAGTCTCTTATTGAAAGACGGCAAATCACAGCTATTCTTAAATCCCTCTAATTTCCTACAGCAAACTAAGATTAGAAACTGAATTGTATCTAGCGAATACCTGTGAAATGCGGTCTGGTGGAAAGGGAAACCGTAAGACAAAAATCAAAAGTGTTCTCCTTCAGTCCCAGGGATATACATCTGCCCAGTAGGACTAGGAATTGATTGTTTTTTAACAAAACTATCATACAAGTGCGCTATCTGTGGCCAAACTGAGATTCACCGAGCGCAATAAAACTATTCAAAAGTTACACGGATGAGAAATTGCATTTTTTGCAGCAATGACACACGAGAACAGTTTCCAAGAAATTTCTATATCCTAATGTAAATACAAAGTGGCTCTTTGAACAAAACTGGGCTGCGCCAAAGTGAAAAACAGCTATTTAAAAGTTATACAGATAAAAAAGGTGGTTTTTGCACCAATGAAATACACCAACAGTTACCACAAAATTTCTGTATCCAAATTTAAGTACACGGTGTCTCTTTGCAAAAAACTGGGCCGCACCACGTGCAATACAGCTATTTAACCCCTTAAGGACCCGGCGTTTTTTATTTGGTGACACGTTCGTTTTTCCCCCCTCGCCTTCTGAAAGCCATAACTTTTTATTTTTCACCCACATAGACACATGAGGGCTTTTATTTGTCGGGACCCAAAATGTACTTTCTAATGTTGTTATTCACTAACTAATAGAATATACTGGGAAACCGCAAAAAAATTCCAAGTGGGACAAATTGTGAAAAAAAAATTATTTTCGCCATGTTTGCAGGGGTTTTGCTTTTACGGCGTTCAATCTTTGGTAAATATAATGTGTTATATGTATTCTACAGGTTGTTTCGCATCCGGCAATACCAAACATGTAGGATTTCCTTTATGTTTTGGTACAGTAAAAAAATTCCCAACATTTTCTATTTTTGAAATTTGCTACACGGCGCCATGTTGTGCGACCAATAACTTATTTGTACTGACACCTACGGACTTCAGTGAGGCGGCATTTTTTGCGGGTTGAAGTGTACTTTTTATCGCTAGCAGTTTGGAATGCATGCAAATTTTTTATTTCATTTTTGAGTGACATAAAATGATCAAAAAACGCAATTTTGCCGTTTGGAATTTTTTTCTTCTACGGTGTTCAGTGTACGGGATAAATGATGTTATATTTTTATAGATCAGACTTTTTTGGATGCGGCGATACCAAATATATGTAACTTTTTTATTATTTTAATGATTTTATTTGTAAAATGGGGAAAGTGGGGTGATTTGAACTTTTAATACTTTTTTTTTGTACTTTATAACTTTAGTTATTTATTTTTTCACTGTAACATTTAGTCCCCTACGGTGCTTGACCACTAGGGGCCCCGATTGTTTAAAACAACCTAATGCAATTGCATAGGCAATTTCATTAGGGTGTACAAAGATGGCGGTTTTCCCCCACTTCCTGTCTGCGGACGGAAGTTGGGGCAAACCGGACAGTGTAAAGGATGGGAGCCTTCACAGGGCTCCCCACCACCGTGTCCGGTCGTCGGATCGGCGCAGGTACCCTTGACCGTAACGATCGGTGCGGGGGACCGATCGGCGTTCATTCAGACGCCGCGGCCATCTTTGCCGCGGTGTCTGATGGGTTAAACAGCGCCAGCGGGCAGAGCCACCCGCCAGCGCTGTTTCTGCCGGGTGTTAGCGGCAATTAGCCGCTAACACCCGGCGGCTGTGTGGGGGGGGTCGCGGAGCACTCCCCCTGCAAAGCCCCTTAGCGGCCCGGGAAAGTAATCATACGCCCAGGGTCGTTAAGGGGTTAAAAGTTATATGGATAAGAAAAAGTGGGTTTTGCACCAATGAAATAAAACAGCAATTACTCAAAAATTTCTGTATCCTAATGTAAGTACAAGGTGGCTCTTTAAACAAAACTGGGCTGTGCCAAAGTGAAAACAGCTATTTAAAAGTTATACGGATAAGAAAAGGTGGATTTTGCACCAATAAAATACAAAAGCAGTTACTACAAAATTTCTGTATCCCCAATGTAAGTACAAGGTGGCTCTTTGAACAAAACTGGGCTGCGCCAAAGTGAAAAACAGCTAATTTAAAAGTTTACGGATAAGAAAGGTGGGTTTTTGCACCAATGAAATACACCTGCATTTTCCCCGAAAATTTCTGTATCCCCCAAAATTTTAAATACAAGGTGTCCCCTTTGCAAAAACTGGGCCGCATCCCTGTGCAATACAGCTAATCTAAAGTTATAGGATAAAAAGGTGGGTTTTGCACCAATGAAATACAACAGCAGTTACTAGAACATTTCTGTATCCTAATGTAAGTACAAGGTGGCTCTTTGAACAAAACTGGGCTGTGCCAAGGGGAAAAACAGCGATTTAAAAGTTATACGGATAAGAAAAGATGGGTTTTGCACCAATGAAATACACCTGCAGTTACTCAAAATTTCTGTATCCTAATGTAAGTATAAGGTGGCTCTTTGAACAAAACTGGGCTGTGCCAAAGTGAAAAACAGCGATTTAAAAGTTATACGGATAAGAAAAGATGGGTTTTGCACCAATGAAATACACCTGCAGTTACTCGAAAATTTCTGTATCCTAATGTAAGTACAAGGTGGCTCTTTGAACAAAACTGGGCTGTGCCAAAGTGAAAAACAGCTATTTAAAAGTTATACGGATAAGAAAAGGTGGGTTTTGCATTAATGAAATACAACAGCAGTTAATAGAAAATTTCTGTATCCTAATGTAAGAACAAAACTGGGCTGTACAAAATAAAAGGTACAATTTCACCTCAGGTGCGAGGTGTGCTGGCCAACAAAAAAAATGCCATTTCAATGCATGTTCAAAGCAGAGTCTGGGCTGCACAATATACACCCTCCTTTCAAAAGCCTGCCTGTCTGTCTGTGTTCGTCCGCACCCCCGCCACACCCCCACCCCCTTCGCGGCTTTACAGCGCTAGATGCTTCTTTAAAAGTCTCTGTCTAACTAACTAAGAACTGAAATTCTCTAATCTACCTATATTCTAATGTTCACAGCTAAAAGCATAGTTGTCTGTATGAATAAAGAGAATAACTGTGTCTCTGTGCTGAGCTGTATTGAGAGAGACCTAGCACACATCCTGCTCTAGTGAGAGACACTGAAACACTGATGATGAACAGGAAACGCTGTTCTATGCAAAACGAGGTCATGTGATTTTCCAGCCCCAAAGACAACCATACACATCACAGTCATGACATTGCACACCCAGCTCACCCTGCTCTATACTCTAAGCTGATTTGTTGGCCGCCAAAATGACAGAAAGCACCGAAAATGGTGCGATAGTAATAGATTATCTGCAGATTGTCATCTCAAATATCTTGTGATCGGAAATTTCCGATCAGCCTAAAAATCGTGCCGATTTCAACTTTGAAATCGCTCATCCCTAGCCTTAATTATTCCTCAACTGAACTGCTCAGGTAAGAATTCACCATGACTCTCTTAGAACATATAACTCTATAACTCTACTTGGTGTGTATTTTTACAGATTCTATAAAAAAACAATGAAGATTATAAGCCTTTGGTGTGAAAGTATCCAATTTATGGATTCAGAACACTTCACGCTGCAGCAGCCTGGATCCATATTGATTGACATCTTGGGCTTAAATCTCCTCAAGTACAAACCAGCGTAAATCACCAACTGTATGGTGATATTCGTGAAAGTGTTTTGCTATGGTAGTTTCCCCAAACTTTTTCTGTATATCTTTGGCGGCTTCTATTGCACAAAAATGACTTAAAAATTCTCTTTCTCTCATTATTCTGGCATTTGGCAAATAGAAATAATTTTGACAATCCTAATTGACCTAAAACTGGTAAGGTTTATTCTGATTTCATGTCAGATAGTGAGAAAAACAAGCCTATGTGTATTTTTATATAGTGTATGTAAACTTCTGGTTTCAATTGTATATGACATTTATACTAGAACAGCTGTGAAAGACTTTGATTTTAATATCTGTACCTTGAGATCGATGAGAGACCGAAGATCCCTTAAAGGGGTTGTCTCACTACATCATGTTTACTGGCTTTTACTGGCAACTATTGGCCTGCAGTGACAAGCTGCTGAGGACAACAGGTCTGTAGCTATAGAAACCAGCACTGGCAGCCTATCAGTAGAGATCAAACAGGTCTGTAGTTATAACAACCTGAGGAGGGGTCAGAGGAGATATCTAGGAATAGGTAGGACACTGTTAATGGACAGATATAGCAAAGTGACTTGTTTTTGCAAGATCTTTAACATAAAAAGCAATCCTTGTTGTCAGACAACCCCTTTAATAATTGCTGAACAATTTAAACAGGACATACACCATTTCTTTCTGTCCTTAATTTTTCTTGGCTAGTTTTAGATGGTAATTCTATATCCAAATGTACTGGGATATCACTTATTATCGATCTGCAATATACAATGTACCTGTCAGTGGAACACCAGCATAGTGAGTTTTGAGAGTTTGGCTCATCTCCAACCCCAGTGGCGTAGTGAGGGAGAAAAGGGATAGGTCTTTCCTAGGTCAACCAATGCCCAGAGGAGATGTCAAGTTTCCCGGGTGCTGTACATGTACAGTGCTGGGATGGTGCATGCTATCTGCAGTGGAAGTCAGCTGCTATGTACAGCTAGGCTCTGCTACAGCTTCTGAGAATGCAGCTAGCAGAGAACCCATCAATTTAACTCCTTAAATGCCACAGACAGTAGGGTCCGTGACATCTAGGTGGTTTGAAGAGGGAGGGGGCTCCTTCTATCACTCATGGACACCCATGCAATGCAAATGATAGCCTTTGTGTCTGTCATGTTCATGTTTTAGAATCTGATAGGCTGGCTGTCATAGGTACAGTATAATACATAGTAATACGGTAATGTATTAAAGATCAAGCATTCGCATAGTCTAATCCCATATTGGGACTTTTAAAAAAAGGTAACATAAATGAAAATGATTAACCAAATTAATAAAAAAAGCACAAAACCCATGATTCTCCAATAAAAGAAAAACAACTTTATTTTGAAAAAAAAAAAACATTACGAATATTGCCATAGTAGTAATGTCCCAATCTAGAAAATGATCTTGCTTTGTTATCCAAAAGAAATAAAGAGATCAAGCATTCACATAGTCCAGTTCCATATTGGGACTATAAAAACAAAAGTAAAAAAGGAAATAAATGAAAATGTATAACTAAAGAAACAAAAAACAAAAACAAAACTCCTGTTTCTCCAATAGAAAAAGTTATTTCTTTTTTTAAAAAAAGTTACACATATTGCCACAGCAGTAATGCTCTAATCTAGATACTTTTCTTGTTGTGTAATCTGTGAATGGTGAATACCTCAAAAAACCCACACCAGAATTAAATAAATTTTTTCCATCCAGCCTTCCAAAAAACAATCAAATGTGATGAAAAAATTTTATGTATGCCAACACGGTATCAATGAAAGTGTCATCTTCTCCGACAAATAAAATGCTTAAACAGCTCTACTGACCAAAGAAAAAAAAAAACTTTATGGGTCTTAGAATATTGTGACACAAACATTTTTTAAGTGCTGATTATGATATTTGGTCTGAGGAGGGGCCTGGAAAAATTGACATGGCCTGAAAAAGAAAGTGGGTTGGTCTGTAAAAAAGGTAACAAACTCAAGAACAGCCACGATGGCAACAACTGTTTTTACGCCATTGTCCAATCCTACAAAACAATACAAAAACTACACAATAACATCAGATTTTTATTTTGTTTTCAACCACATTGGAAACAGGACTTACGAGTTTATTTAGATAAGAGTACTTGGTCCATTTTTTAAGATGAGCAGCTCCTGCTCAAAAACTCCTAATCTGTAGTCATTCATTTCGATGGGAACATTTGCTTTGACTTATGAGCAATTTGAGTTAAGAGCAAGGTCACAGAACAAATTAAACTTGTATCTCACGGTATCACTGTATATAAATATACTTGGTTATTTAGAAGGATATATATAAATACTGTCTTGGTCTTAGACTTTCTTTGTTGCCCATAGCAACCAATAAGAACTTCCCTTTCCTTTTTTCAGTGCACTATATGAAATTAAAGTGGAGCTCTGATTGGTTGCTATGGGCAACAAAGAAAGTCTTAGACCTAAACAGTTTTCATACATGAGGCCCTTAGTCTATGCAAAAAGGAAGCTTAGCATCTTACCTCACATACCGCTTTCTATAATTTTACAATATAATTAGAAGAAGCGCTATATTATTAAAAGACTTTTTTCCAGTTTAACTTTTTCAATTTACTTAGAAATATTTGCAAACAAGTCCATAAATATAGTTGACAAATAGACCTCTCGGATAAATTAAACGACCATGGGAGAATAATTTTGCCACTGAAGAGGAACTGCTGTTGTTTATAAGATCTGCTGACAGGAACTGTTAAACATCGCAGGTTGCAGAGAGAGAAAGATGGGCTGGTGCGTGGGAAGAGTTTGTTTTACGGAACATGGCTGTAGGTAAAAGAGTAATAGATCCAATGGTTGTTTCATAAAACTGAAACTGTTGCTGACATTTTTCTTTGAAGGTTCTTCTCATTTGTGAGCTGCGGGCTGGCTGTGAGCTTTGCTCTCATTAAATTCTTTAAAGCGTTTTGAAGTGATCCCTGCAGATTATTCTAAAATTATTTTATCAATGTATGAACTTCGACTGCTGTGTTTGGCTTGTTAAAGAAAGCTGTTTATAAAAGAAATGTTTAGTAGAACGACATGATTAACTTTCCACTGAGAAAAGACGTTTCTCAACAAAGCACTCCGCAGGAATAATATACAGTAATGACAGCGATTCCTAAGGTTAGTGCATGCCCAGCTTGTGAAATTGGTATCCATGGACAAATTTCTCTATTATCCATATTTAAAGTATTGTTTATAGAATAAATTGCTAACATGGTGTAATCGTGTGATCACCTTCAAAGTTACAAGTAGAAAAGAGAGGCTTTCATTCAAGTAAACTCATTTACATAGTACAAAACATGCCAAATATTCAAATACAAAATTTTGTAGAAAATGAAAAATCTTTTTTTTATACATATGCTTGGTTGACATACAGTTGGAACCAGAAGTTTAAACACACTACATAAAAGACATATACGTATGTTTTTCTCACTATCTGACATGGAATCAGAATAAACCTTACCTGTTTTAAGTCAGTTAGAATTGCCAAAGTTATTTATATTTGCCAAATGCCAGAATAATGAGAGAGAGAATTTTTTAAGGCACTTTTATTATTTTCTGCAAAGTCAAAAGTTTTCATACATCTCATTAGTATTTAATAGCATTGCCCTTAAAATGTTTGACTTGGGTCAAATGGTTTGGATATTCTTCTACAAGCTTCTCACAATAGTTGGTAGCAATTTTGACCCATTTCTTCTGACAGAACTGGTGTAACTGAGACAGTTTTGTAGGATTGAGATCAGGGCTTGGTGATGGCCACTTCTAAACAGTGACTTGGTTCTCCTTAAGCCCCTTTGTAACCAGTTTGGTTTCAGTCTGGTTTTAACTGTATAATCTTCTGATAAATTGTTGTGCAAACAAATCCCTGGCAACTTCAATGTTCCCTTTGAAAAACAGTCATACATTTCTGCAATCTTTACAAGGTCATTTTTAACTTTTGTTTTCATAGGTGAACATTGAGGTTTCTGAGTCACATGGACTGGTATCCTTGTGTGTGCCAACCTGGATATGCTGTTCTATTAACATTAAGTATAATACAGTTACAGGTCCATTTCATATTAGCCAAAATCACATAAAAAATATGGCTAATATGAGGGATCAAAGAATACAGATTAAAGGACTGTAAAGTAGTGACCCATGGTAAACTGCTACAGTTGTGCTGCAAAGTTTACATACCCAAGTAGAATTTTTTCTTTCTTGGCCTTTTTTCAGAGAATATGAATAGGAACACAAAACCTTTTTTCCACACAGGGTTAGTGGTTGGGTGAAGCCATTTATTGTCAAACTACTGCGTTTTCTCTTTTTAAATCATAATGACAACCAAAAACATCCAAATGAACCTGATCAAAAGTTTACACACCCCAGTTTTTAATACCGTGCATTGCCCCCTCTAAAATCAATGACAGCTTGAAGTATTTTCTGGTAGTTGTAGATGAGGCTCTTTATTTTCTCTGCCCATTATTCTTGAAAAAAAGCCTCCAGTTCCTGTAAATTCCTGGGCTGTCTTGAATGAACTGCGTGCTTCAGATCTCCCCAGAGTGGCTTAATGATATTGAGGTCAGGAGACAGAGGTGGCCACTGCAGAACCGTCACTTTGTTCTGCAGTAGCCAATGATAGGTCGACTTGGCCTTGTGTTTTGGATCGTTATCATGTTAGAGCATGTTGATAATGTGCTGCATTCATCTTTCTTTCATCTCTGACCAAGTTTCCTGTGCCTTTGTGGCTCACACATCTATTAAACATCAGCGATCCACCTCCGTACTTTACAGTAGAAATGGTGTTATTTTCATCAGAGGCCTTGTTGACATCTCTCTAAATGTAACGTTTATGGTTGTGGCCAAAAAGTTAAATTTTGGTCTCATCACTCCAAATTACCTTGTTCTAGAAGTTTTGAGGCTTGTCTCTGTGCTGTTTGGCGTAATGTAGGTGAGATACTTTGTGGCATTTGCGCAGTAATGGCTTTCTTTTAGCGACTCGACCATGCAGCCCATTTTTCTTTAAATGCCTCCTGTGGCAGAGTGACCTATGGTAGTCGCAGGTTTCTGTCACTAGAGATTGTACAGCTGGAAATCTGCAAGCAACATGCCACCAAGGATATCAGGCCTTGGTGGGATAGGAGCCAACCATATGAGTTGTCAGCCGCAGTAAGCGCTTGGCAACAGTGCACCGTTAGTGTGCTTTTCAGCCGTTCCTGGGTCAGATTTTATTGGGAGTAGACAATGTGTTGGGTGGGCGTCTACTTCCCGTGTTCCAGGTCAGGTTTTGGACACATCTCTGAAAGCCTATAAAAGCCTGGGACTACAGGTGTTCAGGGGGCGTGGTTGGCTACCTGAGTGTAGAGCAGCAGCAGAGCTGGAGACAAAGGCTCTGGCCCCCAGTAGGCTTGAAAGAAGCCAGAACCCAGTGGGAGTAAGGTGTTTATGGTGCATGGTGATAGGCCGGGGCCATTGATAGAGAGGGTCTATTATTGTGTTTTAGTTAGTGGCCAGCCAACACATTGTCTACTGCCAATAAGAGCAGACAAAATTTCAGCAAAATGTGCACTAAAAACATCAACCTTATCAAATGGTAAAAAGATAGCAGTAATACAGATTCATAAATGCAATTCCATAAATTCAATGATTGCATGTTGTTTAGCAACTTCTTAGATTGCTATGCTTTGCTGTTAAACTGATAAAATTGGTTATGGCTAGTACTGGGCATGAGGGGGTGGTGCACAACAATGAGAATATATTTGTAGTTTTCTCATTCTGCACTCCCTAGAATTTGTACTAGGCTTAATACAGTGAATGTGTTTTGTGTGGAGTACTAATTACATTTAAAACCTCATCTAGGCATATTCATGACAATTGGAAACAATTTTTATTAGTTAGTTTAGATTGATTTTGATCATTTTTTTCATAACTTTTCAACTCCACACCAATATTAAAGCTGATATTTCGGTCACATTGAATCTTAATCCTTAATTTCTGTTCATAGTTAAATTTTCTAAAAATATAAGGAGGTTACATGAAGTAAGCATGAGGCAAAGTTTAACTCGATAAGGATATCACACCTGTCTGTGTGGTCTGTTATTATGATCACAACAAAAGTCAGTGAGATGCATTGAAAACATGGAGAAAAATTTCCGTCCCATGATATCATGGTGCGTTAGGGTCCATCTACATGGCAAAGATTTCCAGTTGGAAATCCACGCAGATTCAGATTTTAAAAACCATAAAAATCCAACTGTAACACCATCCCCAGAGGCCTCAACTGAAAATTCAAATTTTGGTGAATACAACTGAAATTTTTTCTCAAATCAGATTTCAAAACTGATGTTTTTTAAAAAAACGTAAAACATGTTCAATAATCCACCGTATTCCAGGTAAAAAAACATGTCCAGAAAACTTCTATGTCAGATCCACATCCAAAATACCATAGAGATGAATGGGATTCATTTTCTGAAAATGGGATTCATTTTCATTACCTAAAGTCCACGTAAAAAAGAAAACTATGTCAAAACACTTGGATGATATGGTTTTAGAATTCAAAAAACGCAGAGTATTTTGAAAATTGTGGTGTGGACGTACCCTTATCTGTCAATTTTAGCTTTGCTGCATCAGTAAATAAAAGAAAAAAATATGACTCTGTAACAAAATATATCTTTAAAGAATAACAGGTGGAAAACAAGGTGTTACAGAAAACAGAAATATTATGCACAATATCAAACTCAGTTTTAGAAATGTAACAATAACAGAAGACAAAAGTTACCCCAAGGGAAAGAAAGCGCTATAATAGCTATACAAGACAGTATAACAATTTTCTGAAAAGTGCTCTGGTTAGAGAGGCAATGAAAACATTCTGAGAAAGAATGCAAAGATGTTATCCTGCTTATAGGATTTTTCCATATAATCTACATAGTTTTAATATTAGAATTGAATATAATAGACAGCCTTTTCATACCCCTATGGGATTGTTACCTATAACAAGTAGCTTACTTCTTGAACTATAAACCACTTCTCTAGCTAAACTCCCTCCTTCCAAAATACTTGACTAGATCCTGATAAAAGAGATAAAGAAATAAAGTCCGGTTTTGGACCAGACAATTTTTCATTATGTTTCTAAAAGATATAAAGATTTTCCCAGTTCAGTCTCTTTGTCACTTAGTGCAATTGTGCTATGAAAAACCAGAAGAATATCCTATTGAATATGAATACTAATTTGTACAAATATCCTTTATTCCAGAGAAAAAGAAAAGAACATGAGATTTTTAGAGCTTTTTTTCTTCCCTGATGAATAATCTACTATAGAACATAAAGTTACATTTCTTAATTGAGTCTTTTCAATTGTATTCTGTCCAGAAGCATTGTCCGAACAACGATAAAACCTTGAAAGATTAAACTCTCTATTGAATCCTAAATTATATGAGTAAATGCTTTAATACAAAGATAAAGTAGTAGATCCATAAACACTATTGTATAGATGTGCATTAAAGTAATGCTCTGAGCGTCCATACATTGATCCTGTCCTTTTTTCATTCCTACTGCCAGCCTGGTAACTGCAGGACTGGAAGATGATTTATACCTTTCATTTTATAGCTTCAGCTTTCACTGTGTTAGCATATTATACCGGCCATACACCTGAAATATATAATCCATTGTTGATATCATAAAGTTAGCATAGACTTAAAAGATGTCTTGCTTAAAGGTGAGTGAACATAAAAAACAAAAGTAATATTATTTTTACCTTTGTGTTGAGAGTAACTTCTTATTTAAATATTTGTATTATACAATTTTTATTACGATATTAGTTCTCATTGTAGTGTGACCAAGCCCGGAAATAAGTCAAAACATTTTGCAGTATTTGATTTTGGTTTTTTAAACAAATTCAGGGTTAACTATTCTATACATTAACTCTTATATTAAAGGAGTTGTCCTATAAAAAGTTTTGTTTATACTTAAAGTGCAGCTGTACTTAGAGGAAAGAGTTTAGGATAAGCCTTTTTCATTGCGGAGCAGAAACACTTTTTTGGGCAAATTCTAAACCCTTGTATAAAAGCACTTTAAATTTTCCCCCAATTTTCCCTCCCCTTCCAAGCTTTTTTTTAAAAATTTCCCAAATTTTCCTGAAAAAATTTAATAATAATTTTAGCTGCTATGATGTCTTCAGTATATGAAAACATAAATAGGGACCCCCTCCCTTCAAAGATTTTTATAGCCCCACCTTCAGATAAAAGGAAATCACATTGAAAAAATTCACAGAGAAAAATACCAATCTTTTTAACCGTTATACAGCCTATTTCTATGCCCTCTGTATATATTTCTGCCTCTGTCTCTCTTTAGCCACATCTCCATCTCCATAGACCTCTATGAGCTGTATGCAACCTGATCCCTCATTCAACTCACACTTTGTCTTGTAAATAAATGATGGATTTCAGCAGGTTTTTCAGAGTGAATGATGAGTTAAAAGGGGAGAAGGAGCAGGAAATGACACGTTTCCTGTAATTACAATGTTGATTTATACAATGTTTTTGAAACACAAGTAGTCATTTTAATCTCGACCAAAAATGGAAGTTTTAAGGGGGTTTAAAGGGGGAGGGCAGTAAAACTTATCTTACCAAGGATCTCCCTGTATGCATGGTGGAGAAGAGAAAGTAAGGTTTAACCCCTGCCATGTCCAAAATTTGCACGTTTTACCCCATTACATAATAATAAAAAAAAAGTGGCCCCTATATTAATTTTAAAAAGGGGGCCGGGGGCTTTACCCCTGGTGTTTAAAATTTAATTTTCAGTATAAATGTCAAATAATGTTAATAAATTGGGGTTGACTGCAGCTAAAAAGAACATGGAACAACAATATAGGGTCAAGTTATTGCCCAATTTTAACTTATTTTAATGTTATCAGTAAAAAAATTGCCGGGAAAGAATCAAGCAAGGTTTAATTAAAATAATAACAAATAAAAATTCTTTGCTTGTTTTAATTGTTTTTTTCCCTAAAAACCACTTTTGGGTTCTTTTGGGACTTTTTAAGGTACTCTATGGGAACTTGTCATGGTCAAATACATTTGGTATTGTTGATTGGTCCACCAGAAACCCGTTGATTTAAAACTGTTCGTGTAAATTCATATTATTTTTTATAGAAAGATTTTATGAAAAATGTGTACTTCCTTGAAACATTTCCATATTTATTGTATAGTAGTAATAGGTTTGAACACATTTTCTAACAACTCAAGATAGTGTGAGACAGGTTCTTGTTATATTAGGAACCAGTCTCTTTCCTCTTCCCTGGCAACTGTGATATAATTTCTCAGTGCCCAAACTATTGGATTAATCTGTCTTGAGCAGTGGGGTGTGGAGAAACCCTTTCCTTTTGATTTAATTTTATTATTTAATTTTTAAGGGAAAAGGCTTTTGTGTTTGCTTTTTGGGGGGGGGGACCGGAACATAAATTTTTACTGGGGAAAGAAATCTTTTTTGAGACTTTTTTTGATTTTTAAAGTTTTATAATTGGTCAATATATTTGGAGGGAAATACTTTTTTTTAGCCATTTCAAGTTCTTTGGTTCTGAAAAATAACGAAATTTCACCCATCACTTACAAGCCCCAAAAAAAACAGTCAAAGGGAATATAGGAATGTTTTCAAAAAGCATTTCTGCTACTTTAGAAAACATGAAAATTTTGAGATTCTTAGTAAACATTTTTGATTAAAACTGTAAATGCCCCCTTAAAAGCGACAAGGTGGAAAAAACCCCTATAATATGGGGAACTTTCTCTAAAAATGTTACCTCTCTTGGTGTCTTTTCGAACCTCCATGTTTTTTTGGGGAGAGAAGATCCCCGCTATAAATTTCTCTGGTTAAAAACAGTCTGTGTTTTAGATGGCGGGGATACACCAAAATGGGGGGTACCCAAACCCCCCTGCAAACAGTTAAAAAAAAACAGCAGTTGGTCAGCACATACAAGGAAATTTTTAAAAAAAAGAGGGTTTGGTGCATGTTGACTGGCAGCAAAAAACATTTCAAACACAATATAGCAGCACTCCCACAAGAATAAAAATCAATCAAAGGGGAAATTTCAGGATTTTTTTCAAAAAAATTTTTGCTACTTTTACAAACAGAAAAATGTTTAGGGGTTTTAGTTTTTCATTTTTTTATAAAACCGTAAATGCCCATTCCCCGTGACAAGGTGACCCCCAATTATATACCTTTTATTATTGGGCTGTTCAGACCTCCCTCCTTTTCTCCCGGAAAAAATTAGGGTTTTAATAGGGCACCAAGAGAGGGTAACATGTTAGGTTCCCCTTTTGGTTTTTGAGGTACCCTTTTTCATGGTTTCAATTTTTCTAAAGTGCAGAAATTTCTTTTTGGAAAAAAAATTCCTTTTTCCCCTTTTCTGCAGATAAATTTTTGTTTTATTTGGGGTTTTTACTTTTTTGCTACCCTGCCAGCTTTACCAATTTGCTCATTTTTTTAAATTTTCTTGGAAAGTTGGGTGACCAACTTTTACTTTTAAGTTCTTTTTGTTGTTGCTGTTGCTTGTACTTCATGTGAGTTAGTAAATGTGCAATGTTTAAAAAATTTTAGATTTTTCTAAAAGTTCCCCAGATAAAAAAGATATTTGGGTTTTGGTACCAAATTAAAAAATTTTGTTTTTGGTGTGAAGGGGTTTGGGCAGCTCCCAAATTTTAAGCCCTTTTTTTTTAAAAAAATTTTTTCTGTAGTCTGAAGAATGTGGTGCCTGTACTTTTAAATTAAATATTACTTAAAAGTGGTGTTTTTTTAACAAAATTTGTGTTTCTTTTTGCTTGGGCCGTTTTGCACATCAAACATTTTTAGCCTTTTTAAAAAGCAGAATTTTTTTTACATTTATTTTTGTATTATTTTATTATGATAGTTAGAGATGGGGGCCCAATCTATTTAAGAAGTTTGGGAAATTTGTTTAGAATTTCAGGGAAAACCCTTTTGGGTTTGGAAAAGAAGTCGAACTTTGGGGTATTTTTGGGTGAACCCAAGTTGTTTTGAAAAAAATTTTTTAAAATGCTGCGAGCACATTTGGGGCTACAAAGGGGAAAGCCCCTCTGGGGGGGAAGGGAAGGGGGATAGCCTGGAAAGACATGTGCAGAGGTGAAGCCAATTCGGGGACCGCGGGATTCTGTGCTCCCCGGGACTTATAAGGGCGGGCGCCCACGGCCCGGGACTTTACAATCCTCTCCCCTGTGGGGTCTTTAAGGGGGAAAAGGGGCCCGCCGGGTGAAAAAGCTCTTACTGAAGAATTGATTTTTATATAGCGATTTTTTGTGGGGGTTTTCTCAGCTTATCTCAGAGGGCCCCTTTTTCTTAATTTTTTATTTTCTAATTTTTTGGGGGATTGCGATTTGGAAAAACCCGTGTTGGGGGGTCCCCCTGCAGGCCTTTAAAATCATTAAAATCCCCAAATGGGGTCTAAGCCAGGGTTTTCCCGTTGTTTTCATTTAAGAAAACGTTTTTTTTTAAAAAAAATACCATTCATTTTTGGCTGCTTTAATTTTATTGCGCAATTTTTACAAAACCAGGGGGTTTAAATTTTGCCCTTGTTTTGCTGGTGTGTTTTACCCCCAAGAAAAATGTCTTTTTTATCGCCAAAATATATAAATTTTTTCCCGGGAGCCTTAAATTTACAAGCAAAGGTTAAACAATGGATCTTTTTTTTTCCTTGTGTGGCTTAGAAAAAAACGCCCAATTTTTAACACGCTTAAAAAAGATATTTTGGGGGCTCAATTTTTTTGGCGCAATTTACATTCAGGGGTTAATTAACATTGTTTTGCTGGTGTGCTGAAACCCCAAAAAACCCTTTTTTTTCAAAGCCAAAAATTTAAATTTTTTTTTTTTTTTTAATTTTTTTTTTTTTGTAAACAAATTTACAAGCAAGGTTAATTACAAATGTATCTCCCCCTTGTGTGGCGAGAAAAAACGCCCAATTTTTAACACGTACAAATCTACTAGTTGGTGGGGTCAAATTTTTTGGGGCTAAATTTACATCCAGGGGTTAAATTAAACGTTGTTTTTTGGTGTGCTTTACAAAAATAAACCGTCCCTTTTTTAACGGGCAAAAAAATATAAATTTTTCCTGTTTGGCCCCAATTCACAAGAAAGGGGTTTAAATTTCAACTGTATCTCTTTTTGT